>ML818245.1:0-34662 GCA_009831015.1 Picea engelmannii
AATTGATGTGATAAATCAATCATCTATATCTGTTACAAGTAATCAACAATTACAGTCTTTTCATTTTACTTACCATCTCGTCCGAATTGTTAGTTGATTGTGTTTCCTCCATGCTTTTTCGACGTTCAACCACTGCTTGAAAGCTGAACTTGAAACTGATCTTCATGTCTTCTTTGGTAGCCACACTGTTGAAAATATCTCCCTGCATTTCATAACACGATGGATTTTTCTTATTAGCCGCAATTAAAAAAATTGTATGATGATATGAATAATATGGTAGAATTATTCGGTACTTATAATTCGATCTTTTAATCTCATGTAACCATCTTGGCAAAGTTTGTGATGCTCGTGTTTTTCCAATCTTGCCTTGGTGGCTTTCAACGTGTCTAGGAGCCTATAAAATGTTTCAAATATGTACTTAGACAGTACAATTTTTTCTATAGATCAACTAAAGAAAGTTTGACATATTCAATTCAAAATATCATTTACCTTTCAGGTCAAGGTGGTGTCTTTCCTTCTTGTCTCAAAATAATATCCTTTGCATCATCCTGTATATTCTTCCATTCCCTCTTGGGAATGGCAACATGACGATCATACTTAGGTTTTTTTGTTTTTTTTTTATTTTTATTTTTATTTTTTTTATTTTTTATTTTTTCCAGTTGACTCCTATATTGATCTCTGACATATTTCAAATATGTAACCCACCTTAGTGGTGATATTGTGTTTTTTGAACAAATCACCAAACATGCCGACCAAATCATTAATAAGTTTATATTTCAATTCTTTTTTTTTGGGCATTCCATAGTGTGCGAATAGTGGGCCCAAAAATATCTAAGGCCTTGTCATGCAAGGACCTGTAAAAAATGTTGTTTTGTGCCAGAAAAATATGATAATTAGGTTAAAATAATATGAAAGATGCACGTTTCAATTAAATAATAGGAATTAACTAAGTTATTAATAACTACTTGGGATTTGTGGTATCTTCATGGGAACCAAATTTTCATCCATCAACATGTTGACCTATACTATTCTCGTGATTTTAACACGAGTTTCTCCAGGACACCAGTGAGTAGACTCTTCTTCATGAGTTTCACCATCTACAACACCAGGTGCACCATGGTTTGGTGTGTATGGTGGGGGAGTCTCATAGGCCTAGGGAGTTGCAATCACCTAAGCCACATACAGAGAGGAAAATAATTTCGAAGGAATGTGGCTTGTGATAGGGCGCTATGGGCTTTGTTCACCACTGCTATCAACAACGTCCCCACGACCATGATGTTGTGTTTGTTCCAAATATTCTTGTATAAATAAACCATTTTTCATTTAGCTCATATAAACATACAAAACACAAATTCATAAATTAATATATGTCATACATAATCTATTTTAAAAATGGCACCTATTGCATATTGATATATAGTTTTCTCTAAAAATCTCATCCTTTCTCTAGTCTCCTCTGTAGGCTTACAACTAACCAATTGAAGGAGTTCTCTGTTTGCCTTTCACAATCCCTTTCTAATTGTTTCCATTGGGTTTAGGGAATCAAATATTTCATCACCCATATCTTCGTGCTCTGGTGTGCTCACCTAGATCAACAAATAAACAAGTTAATTGAATGATTGTCAACATAAATTCATATGAAAACCAATGCTTTACCTCCTACTAGTTGGTTGGTTCCTTCCCACGAATACCTTATAGATTTCAAATTATCAATGAGTATACCTTATAGATTTTGAATAGAAAGAAATCATGTGAACCTCAAATTTCGAAATGAATAGAAGCAATCATAATCTTTTCTCACTCAAAAGGTTGTGATTGTTTTCAACATAGGAACTTCCTGTTGGACTTGCATCTATTGAACTTGTGTAAGTAGTTGTTGAAACATAATCATCATATGTTGCATCATCTATATCTGAAAACATTTTGATGATGTGTCATTTGTGATTGAATATCATTTTGTTGTTCATGCTGACAACCTTGTTGTTGATATTGATACCATAATTCTTTGGCATCTAAGTCGGTCATGGAGAAATGATCTTGTAGGATCCCTAAGAATATTTCTTCCTCGTGGGAGGCAATTATAGAATAATAAAAAGCCTTTGAGAGTTGAAAAAAAGTTATATGTATGTGTGTGTGTTTGTTTTGGGGGGGACAAAGGATGGAGGAGCTCATAGATTTTTCAGCTCACATCGTGGACTTTTGTTTTGAGAATTCACTGATGTGTATGCATGCATGTAAGTGTGGGAAAAGACCTGAATATCTGATAGAATCTTGTAAGGAAATCTATCTCATATTTCCTTAGGGTTCACAACCACATATTTGTCTTTCCAAGAGTAATGAAGTCCCGAGTTTAGGCTGGTACAGGATCTCAGTTTGAAAATTTCATTGAGGTTAATGTCTTTTCAAAACTTACAACTGCATATTTCTTGGTGGCCATTGGAGGATCAAAGAACTTTTACAAGTTTTATTTTGAGAAAGCCTAATCATGTATATGTGTAAGGAATTAATTGATATTGTTGTATTTTAGTAAGTTTCAACACAAAATAATTTATCTAGCCCCAGGGAATTTAATGTGCATATTTATGAAGATTACGTTCACCTACTTGTTAAATAGAGGTTTTGAAAGATGAATATATAGGAATATGAGACATTATTTCTTGATTGTTTTGCATGCATTGTTTTAATGCATTTTAGGTTGAGTTGAAAGATGTTATTCCTATTGTAAAGACATCTATAGCAGACATTCTGTTGGTTCATTCTCTAATGATATGTAAATGTGGTTCTGATGACATGTAAATTTCAACTTGGCATATATTTCAGACTTTCTTTACCATGTATACTGAATAAAAACGGTCTTTTTTCTACCAAGAACAAGGTAATCCCAAGAGGCATTAACCTTATCTATTAATAATTTCCAATTGGTTTGGGAATGATCTAGTAAAATGTGTAGAAGTGGGGGTCTAACTAAGGGGAGAGGGCTGGCTATGGGAGATCTAAGTAGCTTGAATTTAAAATTGGTGTCTCTCATTTTGCATTTCCAAGCGATTAAAAAAATGCAATAAGTTCCCAAAATTCTGGTAGCATTGCAGTGTAGCCAGGCACCATGGAACCAAAATTGATGTAGTAGTGAAATGTATCCAGGAACCATAGAACCAAAATTCTAGAAATTATTGCAGTGTCTAGTATGCTCCAGCCTTAGAAAACTCCAGATGTAGCTTTCTTTAATTAAAAATTCCCTTCCAATTTTAGTTTCCTTTTCCACAATTATAGAATGCACTTTATTTTGAAGTTTAGGCACAATTCCAGGCTCCAACTTAGAAAGGGCTTGCTTTTGTTATATTTAGAAAAGAGTGTTTTTCCAGTGTTAGCACAATTTCTATTTGGACAAAATCACATAAGCTAGAGGTGTTCCAGTTTTAGCTAGGCCACGATTTCTAGGCAACCTTCTTTTTATATACATGGGCATATTATATATATGTGAAAACTATTCTAGGAAGCGAGTTGTGTTAGGTTTTGTTGTGCCATAGGGGTAGTAGTCATTCTATTTTTATATACCCTAACCTCTCTTACTCTATAAAAGAAAGGTAGGATGAGCGAGTATTTAGTTTTTGAGTAGAAGTCAGAGTTAGATAGTGAGGTTTTAAGAATATTGGATTATAGTTTCTGTTTTACTAAGTTTATAGAGAGATGGGTAATTGAGAGTTCATATTTGTGCTTGTTGTTTGTATTTTTCAGTGTGATTTTTTTGTGGAATCCACCTTTCAGATTTCATAGTTTTGATAGGCGTTTATTAGATTTAAGTTTCCTAGTTTTAGGTTTTGGATTTTTGAGTGCAGAGTTTTCTTACCATACATTGAAAATTTAACAGAAAACATTTATACATGAAGAAAATGTTGAAGGTCTTGGTGGGCATTTTGATAGGGATAAAACCCTAAAACAATTGTAAGAACACTACTATTGGCTAAGCATGGCTAAAGAGGTGACTAAGTATGTTGACAGGTGTCACATTTTCCAAGTTTCCAAGGGAAAGCAACAAAACATTAGCAAATACAATCCCTTGCCAATAGGAGACAAACATTGTTAACACATAAATATGGACAATGGGAAATGCACCAATATACCTAGTGCTATAATGAGGGAATTCTTTTGTATGGCCTATTTAGTTGCTAAAACTAGTTCATCTACCAACAACCCATATTCAAATACTTAAGTTCCAAATACTAAAGTGTCTATTGAACAAATAAACCCTCAATATTTGTAAAACCTCGAACAAGATATTGATATTTAAATACCTTACACAATATTAAATACAAAGTTTAATGCATTTAGATGTATAACCCGATCATACACTAGGTATATTGGTGCATTTCCCATTGCTCATCTTAATTATTCCAATTCAAAAAACATTGGGGACACAACTTCAATTTAGTTCTTCCTATCATCTTCAAATCGATGAAGCGATTGAAGTGGTTAACCAAACTTTTGGGAATTTATGTCAGTGTCTAGTATACGAACCAAGGCACCATGGAACCAAAATTATGGAATTTATTGGAGTGTATAATATACGAACCAAGGCACCAATATGGAACCATGAAATACAAGGCACCATGGAACCAAGCAATTCTAGATTTGTGCTTTTAAAGGATTTGAGACAATTACCGATTTTGGCGGCATTGGTGGTCTAGGTGGGGTCTCCTGTGACACTGGAGATAGGGTCTCCTCTGTCTCTCCCTTGTCTCGCTGTCAGTCCTCTGTCACTAGAGGCTCCTCTCTCGCTCTTTTTTTATCTAGGGCCTCCTTTGTCTCTCTCTATCGCTATCACTCCTCTTTTGTCTCTTGCAGTTGGGGTCGGGTTGGTCAAAAATTGTTGTCAGGGTCTTTCTCTCAAGAGCTTGGAGAGTTTTGTTTGGCTTGCCTAGCAGTCGGGGTAGGGTTGATCAGAAATTATTGTGGGGGTCTTATTGTCAGGAGGTCAGAGGGTTTTGCTTAGCTTTTCTAGCAATCAAGGTTGGGGTCGGGTCGATAAAAAATCCTTGTGCGACTCTTTCCATCAGGAGCTTGGGGGTTTTGTTTGGCTTGGTAACATTTTTTTGCATTTGGTTAATTATAAATTATATATAATCTATTATATAAATTATATATAACACATATATAATAAACTATTATATTATATAATTAACATATTTAATAATAATATTAATAATTATTGTATATTTAATATATAATATAGGTCATAGGTTCAAAGCCTAGAGGGGGTAGGGTATGTATAACCACTAACTCACATGTCCCTTAACTTGTATGCTAATGATGACTACGATGACTATGCCAATATTGATGATGATGATGATCACGATGATGACAACATTGATGACGATGATGATGATAATATTGATGACGATGACGATCATGAAGATGAATATTGATGATGATGATGACCAAGATTTGCACATATCGACGATGCAATAGGAGTAATAGACCACCACTAAGAAATTGACAAAGCACACACACATTTTAGGCTATTATATGGAAATAAATGGTGATACCTATTGAATTTATAGGTTTGAGTTAACCAATTTCCTAAGCCACTCACATGTCAAAAGAAGCATCAATTCAGAAGCACTTGAAAAAACTAAAATGAAATTGGAAAAGACAAGTCCCTAGAAAAATTACATCATAATGTGGAAGATGTAAGATAGAAGGATTGGCATGACTGTCAATATATATCAAGAACAAGACATTCAATGTGATATATTACTATTGTATGATGGTAAATACTGGAAGCATCATCATGAGCTCTATATGCACTAGTTGGTCCCACTTCTCATACTGAAAATCAAATATTTTGGTGTCATCAATTTGGATTAGTTGGATGGCACAATTTAGGAGGGGTGTGAGAATGGTTCTATCTTATACAATCCCTTTTCTCATTCTCATCAACAAATAAAGTTGATCCAGTCCTTTTCAAAAAATGATTTTAGGTTAGGATGAGACAATCAATACCTTTAATTTCTTAGGTGGAGTAATATAAAGCCAATCTTAAAGGTTTTGTTTCTTGTATTTTCCTTTAAGTCACAACATTATTTTAATTTCTAGTTGTGGGTTGCATCATCTTCATTTTTATTTATTTATCATGTGCCACACCTTTCCAAGTTCAGGTTGATGACCATGACAATGGAAATGATGATGGTGATGACTACGATGACAATGATGATGATGAGGAAGATGAGAAGGAGGAGGATGATGATGACGACAATGTTGATTATGGTGATGACAACGACGACGACGACGATGATATGATGATGATCATGACAAAGGAAATGATGATGACTATGACGATGACAACGATGACGATGACAACAATGACGACAAAGACATTCACAATGATATGATAACAATGATGACAACGACGACGAAGACATTCACAATGATATGATGACGATGATGACGATGATGAGGAGGATCCATTGTCTGGAACATGAAGCATCATCAAATGTATTGGGATTAGAATCAACATCCAAGCCATTCATTGGTACACACATTAGAGAAAACAAGGTCATGAAGATTCTAATAGGTTTTTGATCATTTGAGAAGAAATGATATTTGTGATACTTTCCCACAACGCATGCATTGCGTACACATACTTTTCTCACATTACTCTATGGAATATATACATCTTACCCATTTTTTGAACTCTCCTTTGGCTGTCAAGATTCAAGTGACCAAATATTCTTATATGCCACAACTCCATGAGTGTTCCATCATCATGCCACAACTCCATCATGTGTGTTCCATCATCATGATGAGAATGATAATGATAATGACAACGATGATGACGATGACAGTGACAATTATGATAATGACTATGACAATGACGATGATGATGGCAATGGTGATGGTGACAATGATGAGGATAATGCCTAATAGAGTAGTATGATGTAAAGTGGTTATATGGATTAGGGATGTCATCGTCGACAAAGATGATGACAATGACGACTACGACGAGGATGATGACAATGATGATGATGATGATGATGATGATGATGATGATGATGATGATGATAATGAAAACAACAATGATGACAATGATGATGATAATGACAATGACAATGATAATGTGATAATGATAATGAAAATGAAAATGATAATGATAATGACGATGATGATGATAATGATGATGTTGTTGATGATGATGATGATAATGACGATGACAATGATGACGACGATGATGAAGATGATGAGATGATGCTGATAATGATAATGATAATGATAATGATAATGACAATGATAATAACAATGACAATGACAATGATAATGATAATGACAATGACGATGATGATGATGACAACGATGATGACAATGATGATAATGACGATGACAATGACAACGACGACGACGACGATGATGATGACAATGATAATGACAATGACAATGATAACAGTATTGATAATGATAATGATAATGATAAAAATGACGACAATGATGATGATGATGATGATGATGATGATGATGATAATGATGATGACGACGATGATGAAGACGATGACGAAGACGATGACGATGATGACAATGAAAAAAATGATGACGATGACAATGATGATGACTACAATGACGATGATGAAAATGACAATGATGATGACGAAGATGACAATGATGATGGTGATGATAATGAAAATGAAAATGTCACATCAAATTTCATTCAATAATCTCTAAAAACAATATCGTTAAATGAATAATAGGAATACCTTAATGAGATCCTCTTGTTTTCGAGAATGACAGTGATGATGATAATGAGAATGAGAATGAGAATGACAATGACAATGATAATGACGATGACAATGATAATGATAATGACCATGACGATGACTGACGATGACGATGACGATGATGACGATGACAAAGATGATGATGATGATAATGACGATGACATTGACGACGATGATGACAATGAGGACGATGACAATGACGACGATGAAAATGATGGCGATGACAATGACGATGATGACGATGACAATGGTGATGATGATAGTGATGACGATGACGATGATGATGATGAAAATGATGATGACGACGATGACAATGATGACGGAGACGATGACGATGGAAATGCCACATCAAATTTCATTCAATAATCTCTAAAAACAATATCATTAAATGAATAATAGGAATACATTAATGAGATCCTCTTGGTTTTGAGAATAATTTAATCTCTACTAAACAGGGTCAATCAAGTGAAGGTGGAAGCTCATTTGGCCCCTCCCCCCCCTTGCATTACTCTCAATTCCCGATACCCAATGATGATGGTGATGATGATGCTTACAATGAAGATGAAAATGAGGATGACAATGATGATGATGACAATATTGAAAATGTCAATGATGATGCTTACAATGAAGATGAAAATGAAGATGAAAATGATGATGATGACAATATTGAAAATGTCAATGATGATCTTGTTGACAATGATGACGACGACGATGAACAGAACGATGAGAATGAAGTTGATGATGACAATGGTGATGATGATGTCGACGATCATGATAATGATGAAGATACTGATGACTATGATGATGGTGACAATGACAATGATGATGTGATGTAGAAGAATCTCTCCACCTTAGCAAATGCGCCAACACACAAACGCACAATGGAGAAAGGGAGAGGTGCCGACCCTCCCATTTTTTTAAAATTTAAAATAATCCTATACGGATTATCGTGTTGTAAGGCTGATAAATGCCAGACCACGCCTTTGTACAGGTAGTGGTTGGGGTTGCCTTAAATGGTTAACTATAGCGATTCTAGATAGTAGTAAGGTCTGGACATCCATTAATGTAATGTAGCCGTAGAAGTATGGTGTCATAATTGGGATAGCAATGGCACTAGGGCGGTGAAGAGGATACGATCATGGAGCCCTCTTTTGTAAATAAGGAGACTTGAGAAAGAGTGAGGTTTGGGTAGAGAGGCCTTAGGAGGTAGAATAGTTCTGAGAGAGAGCATGAGAGAACTGAGACTTGTTGTAGTCCAGTCTTTGTAATCATCTGTATAGATACACAGATATAATAGAAAAGCGTTTTTTCCTGCATATTGTTGTTCATGTATTCTGTATTTCATGAATGAATGCTGTAGATGTATGATAGGTTTTCATTTATAGTAGGAAGATATATTTATTTTATCTTTGTTGAGCTCTGTTATATCGTTCTGGGTTCTTTAGGCTGTGCAAGGAGTGCACAACAGAACGTTAGAAGTTCTGTAGCCAGCGCAAGGAGTGCACATCTGAATCTCTCTATTGAGTTCAGAGGAGAACATCCCAGGAGGGCACACTAGAATAGATTGCAGACTCAAAAGAGCCTCAAGGTTACTGAACACCTTGGAGGTAAGACTATGTAGAGAAGACATAGGGAGACAGAACTACTGAAGGTTCTGTAGAGCTCTGCTAGGTGGGCATCGATAAAGTGCAAGGAGTGCTTGAGCATAAGTATCCAAGAGGGCACTTATATCCCTTCAAGGAGTGGAAGGGTTGATACAGAGTTGTTGAATACTCTAGAGGAATACCTGTGAAAGGAGTGCACCAAGCCAACACTCAAATGAAGTGTTGAAAGACTTCCATATGAAGGCCAGTCAGAGCGCAAGGAGTGCACATAGAGAGAACTTGTTCCAAGTTCCAAAGATCAGGAGGTTGAGTGCAGAGTTTTCCAGGAGGAGCACCAAAAGTATTCTAAAGATGCAGAAGGGCCGAGTCCCTTAGAGACTGAGCAGGCTGAAATCTCAGGGAGAAGTAGTGCAAGTTTGCACGCAGAGCGTAGGTGTGCATCAGGGCCGAGGATAAATTACATTGCTAAAGATCAAGAGGGATAACGTTTCCAGAATGCAAGCGAGACCCAAAGTCACAGGGCTCGCAGAGGAATCAAAGGTCGAAGCCTTTGAAACTTTAGAAATCCTCAAAGTCATGAAGAAATCACAAGCTCAGGAGGAGGAGCACAATAACCATCAAATCAGTTGCAGAGGGGAAAATCTGGGCCGTTGAATCTCATGTCCAGACACCCATAAGAGCGCGTAGGAGAAGAACAAATCTAGGCCGTCAGATCTGAGCATGTGGACCAAAAACCGTTGGATCAAGGTAAAGTGCACGAACGTTAACCCTTTGTGCACACAAGAAAATGGGCTTGTCAAAGTCCCGAAGTCCCAAAAGACATTTGGGTTCATTCATCGTCGGGGAGGACGCATGGCAAAAATCCATACATTTTGGGTAAAAGCACTCCAAGAGGAATGAGTGCACAGGAGTTGAAAATCCCGAAGCGCTAAAGCGCTGGAGGAAATCTGGACGGTTGAATCTAGAAAAGGACACGTGGCGTGAGATCATGAGCTCCAGGAGAAAGCACTCAGGGAGAATCGCGAAGGAGGAGGTTGAGATATGAGATCACCGAAGCCCAAACAGCCAAAACGAGCGACAACCGTCGATCTGGAGAAGGACAGGTGTCACCAGAACATGGATTTTAGGGGATTGCACACCGAAGATTTACGGGTGCTGAGATTTGAGATCGCCGAAGGTTGGAGTTATGAAGTGGATGACAGCCATAGGTCTGAAAGAGGATGGATGGCAGCAGATCTTGAACTCCAGGTAAACGTTGAAGCATGATTTCAGTTTGAGAACTTAAATCGCCGAAGCCCGAAGTCGCAAACTCATTCTGGACCATTGGATCTGGGGTGACATGTGGTGGAGATCCACATACGTTGGAGGATCGGGCACCGGGAGAATAGAGGCGAAGACATGAGCAAATATTTGGGGAGCTGGGAGCCGAAAGGATCCTAGCTGTCCATCGAGAGGGACATGTGGCAAGAGTTTAGCATTTAATTGACTCGCACAGGAGATAAGTCAAAGGGCAGAGGTTAAGAACTCACGAGGCCCAAAATAACGATCATATCTAAGCCGTCAGATCGAAGAAGGAGCATGGACCATTCATCTGTCGTAGAGCAGATTTTGGGGTTTCGGGGATCAAAAGATTAGAGGTGAGGAGTCTTTTGACTTCGTGAAACACGAAGTCCCGATGCAAGAAGGAACGGATTGGACCATTGGATCGTGGGAGTGAGTGAATTGTTGATCTAACATCGGGGTTTCAGAGATTGGGGGAATGGAGGTGAACCACATTGGGGATTCCTGATACGCGAAATCCCGAAACACCTTTTGAGTTGGAACTTGTTTTTTCCGTCGTCATAGTTAGAGGGGCCTAGAGAGAGGAGCTAGTTCCGATCAGAATATCGGGGATCGAGAGTTCAGGAAGAAAAGAGTAAGGAACGACTCGCATGCGGAAATCGCGAAGTGACGAAATGTGACGCACTATTTTGGCTAAGCCTGTGGTCATGGGAATGGTCACATGAGTGGAGGGAGCTAACGATCATTAATCCCTTTTCATAGTTTCAGGAGTCGTGGAGTGAGGGGTGGATCATACGTTGAAGTCCCAAAACATTTTTTTTGTAGGCACGCGGTCACAACCCACAGTCGCGTGAGAGAAGGAGCTTGCTCCTGGTGATTAGTCACGCAGGCAAAGTTTCATAAAAGGACTTGTGGATTTGTTTGTAAGATTCCGGTAGGGAATCGAAGAGCCATTTCGGCTCAGATTGTTTAAGATCCTTAGACCAGGAGGTCAGTGGACCCTGCCAAGGTAGGGGGTCTGCAAAAAGTGGTATCAAAGCACATAATTGATTTCTGTAGGCAACATAGGTAATCAGAAGACCGAGCCTTGATTACAGACAACAGACAAAGGAGATATGGTGAAAGGAGGTGACCTGATAACATCAGGTGGTATCATAAACACGATTTTTCTTGTAGACATCAGGTGAAAGGAGGGAAGAGTATTGATGTTCTGTAAGAGGGTTGTTGCATGGATGCAAGAACAAAATTTTTAACAACCAGGTGAGTTGTAAGAGAAGATGGAGATGAACTCGGGTGAAGAGTAATCCATAGGCTTGCCAGGAGGGTAGGTAGAAGGTGGAAATGGCTACTGAAGGTCATGAGCGTGGTCGAAGAGGAGACCACCAAAAGAAAAGCAAAGAAGAAATCGACGAGGAACTCGCTAAGATAAGAGAGAGAATGGAACAACTGACATTTAAAATGCAGCGGGAGGAAAAAGTATGCTGGAGGTATGAATAGCCTTTGAATAGGAAATCCAAATGGCATGTTCAAAATTTGTTGGCCAGGAAACAACAACAAGAGTTGAGGAAGTGGTTGAGGTATGATGAAAACCTCAGTGACATAGAGTTGGTTTGCATTTGTGAGCCAGAAGTTGGAGAAACCCTCAGTGATGAGGAAGGGAGAATAGTTTCAGGTCTCGTAAACTGCTAGGAGGGTAGAGATGAATTTTCAAATTGCAAGGTGGGAAATGAAATGAGATCATTGGAGGATCCCATAGACTGTCAGGAGGACAGTAGTGGAAATTCATGTTACCAGGTGGGCAACGATATGAGATTAGCAGAGGATCTCATCAACTGCCAGGTGGGAAGAAATGGACTTTCAAGTTGCCAGGTGGGAAATGGAAAGAGACCAGGTGAAGGTCTTGTATAGTGCCAGAGGAGCAGTGATGAAAGTTCAAATATTAGGTGGGAAATGAGATGGGATTGATTGATCTCATAGACTGCTAGGTGGGCAGAAGGGAAGTCCCAAATTTCTAGGTCGACAGGGGGAAATAAATGAGACTGTCTGAAAGTCTCAAGAGCTCAGAAGTGAGTTCAAGTCAGCGAGGAGTGTTGATGGATGAAGATTCATGTGGGTTTGCATACCATGTGAATAAATATGATGAGAAGTTAGAAACTCTCACCATCTAGGAGGAGGATTAGAGGAACATTCTAATTATTGGGGGAATTCAGATATTCCTACCAGATAGCCCAGTTGAGGCCAGAGCATGTGTTGAAGATGCAACAATAGAAGAAGGACAACCAACGGTGACTGTCATGATGAAGGAGCAGATATCAGAAGCTGCCCAAGGAGAATATCATTCATAAGAATGGCTCAAAATTTTCAGCCAGGAAGCTGAAAGGGAGATGACTGCAACATTGGAGCCTGCAACATAAAGAGAAGCAGACAACATAGACCTTACTGATCTATATGAGGAATTGAAATCCCTAGAGAGAAGGGTCATGGTGCAAAGCTTGCACATCCAATAGGTAAAGTTGGAGACAGATGGAGGAGCATACTAGCCTGGGAATAAGATGGAAGAAGTTGGACTTGAACCAACACAAGGGGAGCTGACAGAAGCTAATATGTCAGAGGAGGAAGCTGAGCAACAACTCAGTGATGAGACTGTAGAACTAAAGTTTACAGTAGAGTTGCAACTTAGTGCCACAAAATAAAAAGAAAATGATATGGGGGATCAAGATGATCTACCCACTGATAAGGAGGAAATACAACATACGAGACTGCATAAGAAGAACCAGCCACTGGAGCAGTTGGACAGGGTGATAGAAGAGATAAGGATGCTGATGTTGAGGTCAGCACAAGAAGCATCAACAAAAGGGAGCTGAGCAGAGGAGAGCCTTCCATAGCAACAGGGAAGAAACAAAAGAAGAAGCAACAACATAGCTGGAGAGGAGCAGGAGGACAACTCCAGAGGAGAATTTGGGATCCAAGAGGATTTCAACACTGGAGAAGGGGATCTCATGAGCAAGAGCTCATGATTTTCCCAGCAATGGAGTATGATGCAGGAGCATCACTCCACCTCAGCAAACATGCCAACACGCTAACACGTAGGCGCACAATGGAGAAAGGGAGAGGCGCCGACCCTCTCATTTTTTTAAATTTTAAAATAATCCTATACGGATTATCGTGTTGTAAGGCTGATAAATGATAGACCATGCCTTTGCACAGGTAGTGGCTGGGGTTGCCTTAAATGTTTACCTGTAGCGGGTCTAGATTGTAGTCAGGTCTGGACATCCATTTATGTAATGTAGCCGTAGACGTATGGTGCCGTAATTGGGATAGAGATGGCACTAAGGCGGTGAAGAGGATAAGCTCGTGGAGCCCTCTTTTGTAAATAAGGAGACTTGAGAAAGAGAGAGATCTGGGTAGAGAGGCCTTAGGAGGTAGAATAGTTCCGAGAGAGAGCTTGAGATAACTGAGACTTGTTACAGTCCAGTCTTTGTAATCATCTGTATAGATACACAAATATAATAGAAAATCAGTTTTTCTTGCATATTGTTGTTCATGTATTCTGTATTTCATGAATGAGTGTTGTAGATGTATGATAGGTTTTCATTTACAGTAGGAAGATAAATTTCTTTTATCTTTGTTGAGCTTTGTTATATCATTCTGGGTTCTTTAGGTTGTGCAAGGAGTGCACAACAAAACATTAGAAGTTCTGTAGCCAGCGCAAGGAGTGTGCATCTGAATCTCTCTATTGAGTTCAGAGGAGAACGTGCTAGGAGGGCACACTAGGATAGATTGCAGACTCAAGAGAGCCTCAAGGTTACTGAACACCTTGGAGGCAAGAATGTGTAGAGAAGACACAAGGAGACATAACTATTGAAGGTTTTGTAGGGCTCTGCCAGGTGGGCATCGAGCAAGTGAAAAGAGTGCACGAGAATAACACTATTTCGAGTTCAAATATAAGAGAAGTGTCAAGGAGAAGACACTCACAAAGTTACTGAATACTCTCTCGACTCAGCAAGGAGTGATTGAGCATAAGTCGCCAAAAGGGCACTTTTATCCCTTCAAGGAGTGGAAGGGTTGATACAAAGTTACTGAATACTCTGGAGGAAGACCTGTGAAAGGAGTGCACCAGGCCAACACTCAGATGAAGTGTTGAAAGACTGCCATCTGAAGGCCATTCAAAGCACAAGGAGTGCGCGCAGAGAGAAATTGTTCCAAGTTCCAAAGCTCAAGAGGTTGAGTGCAGAGTGTGCCAGGAGGAGCACTAGAAGTCTTCTAAAGATGCAGAAGGGCCAAGTCCCTTAGAGACTGAGCAAGCTGAAAGATCAAAGAGAAGTAGTGCAAGTTTGCACACAGAGCACAAGTGTGCGTCAGGGTCGAGGATAAATTACATTTCCAAATCTCAAGAGGGATAGCATTTCCAGAATGCAGGTGAGACCCAAAGTCACAGTGTTCGTAGAGGAATCAAAGGTCGAAGCCTTTGAAACTTTAGAAATCTTCCAAGTCATGAAGAAATCATAAGCTCAGAAGGAGGATCACAACAACCGTCAGATCAGTTTTAGAGGGGAAAATCCGAGCTATTGAATCTCACGTCTAGACACCCAGAAGAGAACGCAGGAGAAGAACATATATGGGTCGTCAGATATGAGCACATGGACCAATAGCTGTTGGATCAAGGTAAAGTGCACGAATGTTAACCCTTTGTGCACACAAGAGAACGAGCTTGTCAAAGTCCCGAAGTCCCGAAAGACATTTGGGGCTATTCATCGTCGGGAAGGACGTGTGGCAGAAATCCACACATTTTGGGTAAAAGCACTATGGGAGGAACAAGTGCTTAAGAGTTGAAACTCCCGAAGCCCGAAGTGCCAGAGGAAATATGGACCATCAAATCTAGAAAAGGACACGTGGCACGAGATCGTGAGCTCTGGGAGAAAGCACTCAGGAAGAATCGCGAAGAAGGAGGTTGAGATCTGAGATCACCGAAGCCCGAACAACCGAAACGAGCGATAATCGTTGATTTTGTCGATTTGGAGAAGGACAAGTGTCACTAGATCGTGGATTTAGAGGGATTGCATGCCGAATATTTGAGACCGCCGAAGGCCGGAGTCCCGGAGTGGATGACAACCGTAGGTTTGAAAGAGGATGCGTGGCAGCATATCTCAAACTCCAGGTAAATGTTGAAGAAGGATTTCAGTTTGAGAACTGAAATCACCAAAGCCCAAAGTTGCGAACTCATTCTGGACCATTGGATCTGGGGTGACAGGTGGCAGAGATCCACATACATCGGAGGATCAGGCACCGGGAGAATAGAGGTGAAGACAGGAGAAAATACCCAGGGAGCTGGGAATCGAAACAATCCTAGCCGTCCATCGAGAGGGATACTTGGTGAGATTTCAAGATTTCCCTAACTCGCACAGGAGAGAAGTCAAAGGGAAGAGGTTAAGAACTCACGAGGCTCGAACTTGCGATTAGATCTGAGCCGTTAGATCAAAGAAGGAGCGTGGACCATTGATCTGCTGCAGAGCAGATTTCAGGGTTTTGGGGATCGGAATATCAGAGATGAGGAGCCTTTTGACTTCGTGAAACGTGAAGTCCCGATACAAGAAGGAACATATCAAACCGTTGGATCTTAGGAGTGAGTGGACCGTTGATTTGGCATCGTGGTTTCAGATATCGAGAGAATGAGGTGAACCACATCAGGGATTCCCGATACACGAAATCCTAAAACACCTTTTGAGTTGCCACTTTGTTTTGCCATCATCATAGTTAGAGGGGCCTAGCGAGAGGAGCTAGCACCGAGAGAAAATATCGTCGATCGGAATATTGGGGATCGGGAGTTCGGGAAGAAAGGACTCAGGAGTGACTCACATGCGAAAATCCCGAAGTTGCAAAATGCGACGCGCTATTTAGGCTAAGCCTGTGGTCATGGGAATGGTCACATGAGCGGAGGGAGCTAATAGTGGTGAAGCCCTTTTCAAAGTTTTGGGAGTTGGGGAGTTAGGGGTGGCGCATACGTCGAAGTCATGACATGCGAAGTCCTAAAACATTTTTTGTGTAGGCGCGCGGTCACAACCCATGGTCGTGTGAGAGAAGGAGCTTGCACCTAGTGCTTAGTCACGCAGGCTGAGTTTCATAAAATGACCTGTGGATTTGTTTGTAATATTCCAACAGGGAATCGAAGAGCCATTTCGGCTCAGATTGTTGAAGATCCTTAGGCCAGGAGGTCAGTGGACCTTGCCGAGGTAGGGGGTCTGCATCATGATGATGATGATGACGATGAAAATTATGATGATGATAATGATGACAATGAAGATGACGACGACGACGACGACGATGATGATAATGAAAATGATGATAACGATGACAATGACGACGACGACGACGACGATAATGACAACGACGACGACGATGAATATGACGATGACGACGACGACCACGATGATGTCAGTCACGACAATGATGATGATGATAATGATATTGACGATGACGGTGATGACAATGAAGATGATGATGATGATGATAATGACTATGACAATTATGACGATGACAAATATGATGACAATAATGATGACGATGACGATGATGACAATGACGATGATAATGATATCGACGATGATTATGATAATTATGATGACGAAAACAATGACGACAATGAAAATGATGATGATGATGATGCTAGTTCTCAATATATTAAATGGGGTTTTAAGCTAATGTCTAATAGTGATGAAATTTTCTAGTCCAGTTCCTATACCTACAATGTAGTTCTGGTACCCAAGTTTGGTTGTTAGCATAGGCACGCATACTCAAATGGAAAATGAACACATGGGTTTTGAAGAGTTTGATGTGGGCATGGTATGTATCCTTTTTTTGGTGCCTAAACTTCTCTAGGTGAGCGGGAGGTCACAGTCAAACCATCGGTCAACACCTTCCAAAGCGCAAACAGTTAACATTAAGATAATAATCGACGATATCAACGATGGTATTAGTATGCATCTTGTCATATGAATAACATAGATGATCAATAGAAAATTTGACCAATTTCCATAGGTTCCAAGTTTATCTCAGATTGTTTTAAAGAATCTAAACATTCTAGTTTGGCGATGCCTTCTCTATTTTGAAGCTCTATTTTTTGAGGATGTAGGGGATTGATTATATTTTTCATTTCCTAGACTTTCTCAATTAAAATAAACCACAAGCATTTGAATTTGTGTCTGGTAAATAAAATCTATAATTCGATTTCATTTCACTGATACCTTCTTCTTGCATTTCTTTGTTTGTATTCTGACATTTCCATTGCTATTTAACATGCATTTTGACTAGTGCAAACTCATTATTAAAATACATTACTCCATACTTTCGCCACTTGGTAGGAAAATCAATCATCCTCAATCCTTTTTTCGATGGAGCTTCACGTGGTGACCTAGGGGCGACAAGAGCAGGGGGGATTATCTGCAAGCCTAGAGGGAGTATTGTTATTAGTTATGCATGGGCACTTGGAAATCAAACCAACAATGAAGCTAAGGATTTCTCTTTATATGCAAGTATAAAATTAACACTCTCTAATCAGATTAGCAACCTCGTCATTTGTGGTGATTCAATGATAGCTATAAGAGGTATAATTTAAAAGAACATAAAAAGAGGGAATAGGTACAAAGGAGTCATGTTGCGGGTTCTGGACAAGCTCAAACAATTAAGCACATCAAAGCTCTTTCACATCAAAAGAGAGCACAATGAAGCAACAAATAAGAATGCAAAAAAGGGATCCAATTTAATTAAAGGTCAAATGGAAGTAAATGGGGAATTATTGACTAATCTCATTCCAGGATAATTTTGATACAACACGACATAGGTAATGTCATTGGGAGAGGAGATCTGGTCTTGTCACCACCCTCGCCATTAAATCTTAGTTATGTAAATCATTCCCGAGACATGTGTAAAACACAGTTATCTATGAACTTGAGAATGGGAAATATAGCATGCTCAATGCTCTAGTCTCGTAGTGTAATACCCTTGTTTCCCCTAGCTTGTAATTAATCATTAATTAGGATTTCCATGCTATGTAATGTGCACAATGTAAATGTATTTTTTTAGATTGCCAATGAATGACTGTGGGGGTGAAGCCTTAGAATACTGGCCATGATATCACTAGAGGAAAGAATGGGAAAACTATAAGAGAGAGTTCATTATGTCAAATGAGCCCAAATTCCCCCTTGTTGGGAACAACAAACCCCCTACGGATTCCAAGGAGAGGAATTAATTAATGAAGGAAGGATTGGTGGTTGAATAATCAACCACCTCCATGAGTGGAGGTATGGTCTAGATGAGGAGACATGAGGTTGTCAGGGTGAAGTACCATAGAGTCCTGCAGACCCACGCTGACTCGAGTTTCCTTCTGACATAAGGAACCAAATAGGTCAAGAAGCATCCTAGGAAGGGCATGAAGGAGGATATACACGCGCAGATAGTTGAGGAGAGGCATGTGAGGCTCTATAGAGAGCAGGAGAGACACTAGACAAGAATGCATACATAGAGGGGAACGTGCGACCCATATGTGCAAAAGAAAAGAGAAAGGCTGTGAGTTTGATGTTGAGGAAGCATTTGATAAACCTCATAGGTTTGCTATGAAAAATAGAGGATGTCTGAGAAACGACATAAATTTCCCTGGTGATATCATGGCTTGGCACAGAGGTGGCCAGAGTGCTAAGAATGAATGCCTCTAAGCCTATGGTTGGTTGGAAAGGTGAACATCCACAGTCAGTTAGTTGGCTGCAACTTGTAATAGATAAGTATTCTCATATGCTGTGTAATTGAACTGTAACTGTAAATTAAAGTTGGATATCCAGTGAATATTTCAGGGATGTGCATGTTTGCTTGATGATTAGACTGTGTCCCTTTATCTTTGCTTGATTGTGTATTTAAGTGATCCGGATTATTTCGACACGAAATGAGAGCGGAGATATAATAAAGAAATGCACAAACATATTGCAGATATTTAATAATATAACATAAATGTATCAGAGATGCAACCATAAACATAGATATACAGTAATACACAATTTCTATTAATCAAAGAAATGTACAGAGACTGTAAAAATACAGAGTGAAAGACTCGCTAGAATGGTGGCAGCTTATCTCTGAGAAGAGATGTGACGGCTACTCGCATTCACAAGAAGATGATTACAATGAGGATCGAAAGGCATTTTTACAATAGATGGGAATGCCAAAAGTCCTAGACATCCAAAAACCTAACCCTAGGAGATGAAGTGCCAAAAGTCATGTGGGCCCCATTTGGGTAAGTTAGTACATCAACTTCCCGGGGTCGTAACTTTTGCATACGATCTCTGTTTGGGGCGCTTGATAGCTCGTTGGAAAGATCTATCCGAGAACTACAACGCTCGAGACAAAATAGCATCATAGATATAATTTTGCGAGAGCAACATACCCAAAAAAACATCGTTTAGGGCCTCAAAATGGCCCCGGAAGTTCAGGACCTGAAAAAACTGCTAAAAATAGTAAATTGCCAAAATTGCCAGAAAACTGTTTTGAGCCAGTCGGAAAAGGTGGGTGGCCATCGATATCCACCTGGATCATTAAGCAAGTAAGGAACTATATGGTTTGTACATGTAAATTCTCTATCCATGTAGTGGCTCAAGTTTAAGAAAATGAACTGTGAGTTCATCAACCTTGGGCATAGTTTCCAATATGCATGTCGACACTCCCAGCTGTTGTGAGTCTCCTGAGAAAAGAAGTTTGTTAATCTCAGGAGAAAGAGCGCAAAGCACACGCAAGTGCCTAAGTATTTCATAACCGACGAAGCTCAGGAAGGATAATGAGATTAAGTCTCGAAAGGGAAGATACTTTCGTTTGGAAGATGAGATCCGTTTGGGAGAATCTAAGGTCTGTCACGACCATTGGATTTGGAGAAGGAGCACATGTGTTAACTTATCAAATCCTTTAGTCTTTGCGAGTTCAACGAATTTTGGTATTCGTCGTAAGGGAGATGGATCCTCCAAAGTCCAAGAGACCTAAGTTAATGTGGGCCATAGATCTAAGGATGCCTGGGAACCATCCCAACCGTCGGATATACGATGGAGTCAGCCCAACGTTGTCCGCTTCATGAGGACATGGGTGTTGTAACGTCAAAACTCCTGAAGGCCAGAGTCGCAAAGTAATGTGGACAGTGGATCTATGAATCCTTCGGGACCCTTCTCGACCATTCGATCGAGGGATTGTGTGTGTCACGTTGAGAGCACGTGGGGACCCACGTGTTGAGTGACGGTGTTGCCATGAGTGGAGGCCACGTGGTAGGAGATTTCAAGGTCTGAAGGGTTGACACTCTGGAGGAATTTGGACGAGAGTCTTCAAAGTGTCAAGATTCCTGAAGTCTCAACCGGAGAAGTAAATCCCAGTCGTCGATATACAGGTGACGTGTGGCGCCAGATCCTTTAGTCCGGAGACTTGGCACTCCAAGGGATTTAAGGTGTGGTGTGTCGATAAGCTTTGAAGCCCGAAGTGATGAGAGACATCGATTCGAGGATGCTTTAGGACTTTTCCTGACCGTTAGATCTAGGTTGTGGTCAGTCCGATGCTGACCAACTCTGGAAGCAAAGAGGAGTTTGCATCGCAAAACTCCCGAATGCCGAAGTTACAAATTAACGTGAGCCGTAGATTCATGGATCTATGTGGACTCACCTTGACCATGAGATCTGAGGAACATTGGAAGGCTGTCAGTCTGGTGTGATGGGGAAAGATGATGTCACTAGGGTGACGTGGAACCATGATCAATGAGTCACGTGTCACCTCGATTTGTGCATTTCGTAGACCCTATATGCCTATTGGAACGTGACATGTGTCACCCCATGATGAGGACACTTGTCACCCTTGGCTCTTTCCATGTGTCATCCCTAGCACTTACCTGTTTGGTCCATGTGGTTGAAGACACATGGAGAGGTTTCAGGACTTTGGGGAGCAGGCATGCAATTAGAAAAAGGGACGTTCGACGCCAAATGCCGACCGCCATATGGCTAGAGCCACGTGGAGAGATATCGGTACTTTGGGAGTCCGAGAGTTTGGGACATCTAGGAGTATTCGTGTAGTAAGGAATAGGGGTGTTCAACGCCGAACACCGACCGCCATGTGGTCCCCAACTGATAACTCCCAGACAACTTCGGGAGGCCATATCTTACAAACTAGAGGTCAAATTAGAGCCGGTAACAGTCATTAAAAATCTACGAGCGAGTAGAAGAGGATGAAGACCTCAGAGAGATGATTAGAGTGAGAAATTTTTTGATGCCCCATCCCTAGAAAGGGTATTTAGGGGTCGGGTGTGTTACAAATTGGTATCAGAGCATGGAAACAACACTTGGCTTGCTTGGGATCATGCACGAGTCATATAAAAATAATATTAGAGGACCTTAAGGGGTAACACCCTATTTTAACCATTCCTAAGAGGCTTAGTAAACCTCTACTAAAGCGAGGAATGAAACCTTCTACTGTTCATAGATGTTATGGAAGTCAACACTGTATGTTGCTAATGTTTCCAAATAAAGAAGCTGACTTCACTCTGCAATCGTACGTGTTGTTGTACAAGCATAAGATTGGGTTACCAAGGCTAAGATGAGCCTGTTGAGATTATTACTGCCAAACGAAAATCATCTGCATAAGTTCCTCGAGTAGAAGGATGCAGATTTAAAATTTAGTTGTGATTTTACCCAATGACATTGAATCATGCTAGTTTGTGGCAGAGGAAGCCTACCATTTCTTCTCGGAAATGATAGGCAATCCTACAAGAATGGGATTATGTTGATGGGCACTATTAGCAAGACTTGGATGTAAATGGATTGAAAGGATCCGTAGTAGTAATAATTATTGTTTTAATGAATGATTAAACCCAGTATATGTGTATGAACCCTCACAATCAGAGGATTAATGGAAATGGCAAGGTCAATTTACTAACCGAAAATTGTTGTTGGAATAATCCAGTGAGCAAGTAAAAAGGAACCCTATAGATTGAGAGAAACCTTCATGAAGATAAAAGTGAATTTACAAGAGCAAGTTTAAAATCTCATGGTCATGCTAATGGAGTGTATATCCATGTCAACTCAAGGGCATGTCCATTCATACGAATGCATATGGAAAAATATTGAACATGCAAATTAGGCATGTTATAACCTGTGGTGGGTTGTAGGGTATGGTATACTAATGGACCTTTTAGATGAGGATGACCTTATGACTGCAGGAATTAACAACAAGAATGAAATTAGTTGATAATGTTGCGGCCTATTGCCTTAATACGATAGGACTGTAAGGATTTATGAGAGACTGATGTAGGGTCTGATTAAAAAATCTTCAAACACATTTGGATGACCAGTGGATCATATTGACATCCAGAGGTGGATGGTAGCCATCTGGATATGGCTTGGTATACTCATATAACTATAAGAGGGAGTTTGTGAAGAGATTCCCTTGTAAATATCAATTGACCAAGAGTGAATTGAGGCATGAAGAAGAGACTAGAGGTGGTTATCTTACTGCCTCAAGTGGCACAATAACTACCCATCTAAATTCTGAATTATGGAGGGTTTTTATAGTAGAAAGAAAAAAAAAGGCGACCCTTGTTTTTTATTGCCATGTGGAAGGGGAAACATTAGTGTGAATTATGACTGTGAGACTATTCATATGAGTGACTTTAATCTGTCACTAAAGAACACTAATATTAAAAAAAAAACTAAAATATGAATGTAAAAGGGGAGCAAGAGATGCACCTACATATACGTGTATACATGCTTAAAAGAATGATATGAATGCAAGCCCTCAAATGAGAGGGAAGCTCAGTGTTGAGTGTCTCTATGAGGCTTTTCATAAGGATGGTAGCAATATCCTTGGGAGGAGGATCTGGAAGTCTGATATGTCCATGTGCATGTATGGCAGGGAAAGGGTGCAAACAATGAGATTGCATGATGAATGTTGGGCTATGTTTGTATACGCTTGAGGACACGTGTTTAATGAATTATGAGGCCTCTTGACATAAAGACTGATATTAATACCAATTAGGTATGAATTATATTAAAGGTGCAAGCGATGCACGTGTATGATGTATGAATATATGCATACAAAAGGCACAATATGACTATCATGATGAGTGGAATGTGAGGCAAGAATTTCACTTGCCAAAGTTTAATGAATACCATGGATACATGGTTGACTTCATTATGAAGAGTCATGAAAGTTCTATTTTGAATGATAACTTGAGGGGAATGTGTTCCATTCCCTCAGGAAAGACTAATATAAATATGAAAGAGTAAGGGAGCAAGGATGCTCTGTTGTCATGACAAAAGACAACATGATTTAGCCTTTGAGGGCTGCATGAGAACAATTGTGAACAATCATAAGTTAAATGATTTATGATTGTGCATGTGGTTAAGTGCATTATGGATGTAAGTTAACAAAACAAGGAATAGGTGTGGATGAATAATTTGGATGCATAACAAAGATGCATGTTTATATTCCTTATGAAATATTTGATAAACCACTGAAGTAACTCAAGGTTGAGGCTATCATAGATAGTGAAGGATGTGCAATAAGGAAGTTGGATGATGAAGGAGTTCCCTGTGAAGGAATTGTGTAAGGACTCTGTCAGGAGAATAAAGTAGTCACATCCTTAATAATTGATGGAAATTAAGTAGTGGGATACAAGCATATATATATATATATATGTAAGAATTATGGATTTCATTTTGCAACAAAATGTATGAGTAGAAGACTAACGAATGAATGTTGACCATTCTGATAACTGAATGGTAATGTGAAGAATGCATAGGTTCATATTTCATTGTGAGCAAAAGTTACTAGTAAAGCATGTTGATGTATCCAAAAAGGTTAGGGTGAGGCCTAACCAATGCTGCTCAAGGAAAAGAGCACGAAGATCCCAACAGGGAGTAATTGCAAAAGCAAAGAAAAGGAACAAGGAGGAACACTTTTCCCACCCTAAGAACTCTGAATTGCTTACATAGTTGTAGGTCTTATATGAGCATCTGTGAGAACACGTACAAATGGAAAAGGGAGAATGAATAAATGAGTATGTTTAAGTGAATAGGATTGGTTAAAGCCATGTTAAGAAAAGGCAGAGAGGCCTTATAGATAACTCAGCTGGGCTAAAAATCCCAAGTGGTGTAGAAGAAGTTGGAAAAAGGGAAGAATCCATTAACTCCTTTCTTGTTGTCTAATGCATTCTCTGGGATAAGAGAAAATTGGAAAGATGATGTGTGAAAATATTTTATTGACCTAAAAGCTATGATACTTGCGTTTTTATTTTACATGAAGACTAACATATTTATGATGTATATCATGTGTAGAATGGAATTGGAGATGTTAAGAAAGACAATGCCAATGATGAACAACCTCAAGCAAAGGATAACTATGGGAAGGTTGTTATTAAAAGATTGTTGAAGGGACTTTAAAAGTCCCCACAAAGCACCATTCATGAGGTAATATCAGAGAGGGTGCTAGCAACCAGAGCAGGTATAAGAAAGTTCGTAACTATGTGGCATGAGGTATGAAGGGATTTGGTAAGGATCCCTTCTGAAAATATTTCAGTATCTTAATAATATGCACATAATTTGGAAGTGGCTGTTGTATGCCATTGATACCCAAATAGAGTATGATTCAATAAAAAGAACCCGAATAATAGAGAGAGGAAGTCCATGCTAGGCAAAGATGAGTTATAATCCTTGCAAGAAAATGTAGGAGTGAAGAGTACCATGGGTACAATGACCATTCTAAAGAGATGGGGAATAAAAGTGCTCATAGTTAGCACATTGCATCGAATACATTGAGGAAATGCATGTTTGAATAGGAGGGTAGGTAATGGACTTCCCATTAAGGAAGGAAGACATTCCAATACTCTACCTGAATGGTAGAGGTGTTAAAGAAAAGGATAAAATTGAGTGGCCATGAGTACTGGCACCCTGGTTACTACTGAAGGAATAATACTTGGGTGCACTAAAGAGAAACTTTTGGTTTCATATGTGTTGAACTAGGATCATGATCATCCTGTAGCTGGAAGCATAGTCCTACTACAACGATGAACGAAAATGAATAAGCCATATGGTGAAGAACTTGGCTAAGCTCCAACACACCATGGAAAAGTACTTGACATAATGCGTGGCGAACTTGAAATCGACACAAGGGTGCATGGTATGTGAATGTGTACATGGATATTGGCACCTTGGACTAAGTACACTTAATGTTGAATTACGTTTTGAAAAGTTTGGTATGCTAAAATGATGAATATGTAAGGAATGAGGTTTCCTTTCATGTTTTAATAGAGTTGTGATGCCACTGTTAGAATACACAAATTAATAAATGTTTGTGATGCCATTCTAAATGTGTCGTGAGAATATATATATATATATATATATATATATATATATATATATATATATATATATATATTCATGAGAAACTAACAGTTTGTTTGGCAGTATAAAGAGGGAATTGTAGGAAGAAAAGGGTCTTGGACATGGCCGTGAGGAAAGCCCATAATGAAGACTAATTTCCTGCTGAGCCAAACTACTATGGGAAGGAAAGTCCCATGATCTTGAATCTGTTTCCTGTTCGAAACATATCTGAAATTAAATATGGAATTTGGAAAATATGTGGGTGACAGATTTGTAATATAAATTCTGAATTTGAAAATTGATGATGATATCTCATAATTTTTGTGTACCAGTAATACATGTAAGATAAAAATATTGTTCTAGGGAGGACAAATGAAGGCGGTCAAGATGGAAAGCATGGAAGAGGCTACTGTTGAGACATGAGAACCCTATGGTAAGCCATGATCGCCCTAGAACATGTTGTGTTGTGGTGACACAAGCCGAAGGGATGCCTCGACATAGCAAGTTTGAGGGACGCCCCAAATGTAAGGCTCAAAGAAGTCTCTGAAATTCTTCTTGTGTGAGAAAGTTTTGGCAAGACAAGATAGATCACTCGAGAAACTATATAGCAGAGAAGGGGATGCCTGAGCTTGGGCCTAGAGGGCAAGTGACCGCAAGGAAGAAGGGACTTGACAATTCTCCTACACTATTGATTGGGATCATGCACACAATGGGTATGTCCAGGAAAAACAATGGGCCAAGAAAACAATACAACCATGTGGATACGAATCCACGAACTATACATATGAGTATTGTGCTAAGTTATGAAATTTTCTTGAATTTTATATAATAGGAATATGTTTTCACATAAAAATTGTGATTAATGTGCTTGATGTCCAAGAACTAGTGAAGATAGGTGAAGAAGGCTAAGAGTATGAAAAGGACCTGACCAAGAAAGAGGGTCAAGACTTCTGAAGCAGTTGAATGAGAAAGGCATGACAAGTGTTACTGAGAAAGAACATCAGGGACGATGTTCCTTTTAAGGGGGAGGATATTGTAATACCCTTGTTTCCCCCAACTTGTAATTAATCATTAATTAGGATTTCCATGCTATGGCATGTGAACAATGTAAATGTATTTTGTTTAGATTGCCAACGACTGACTGTGGGGGTGAAGCCTTGGAGTACTGGCCATGATATCACTAGAGGAAAGAATGGGAAAACTATAAGAGATGGTTCATTATGTCAAATGACCCCAAATTCCCCCTTGTTGATATTAACAAACCCCCTTTGGATTCCAAGGAGAGGAATCAATTAATGAAGGAAGGACTGGTGGTTGAATAATCAACCACCCCCATGAATAGAGGCATGGTCTAGCTGAGGAAACAAGATGCTATCAACTTGAAGTACCACAGAGTCCTGCAGACCCAGGCTGACCCGAGTTTCCTTATGATAGAAGGAACCGTATAGGTCAAGAACCATCTTAGGAAGGGCATGAAGGATGATATACACACATAGAAAGTTGAGGGGAGGTGTGTGAGACTCTATAGAGAGCAATAGAGACACCAGACAAGAACACATGCACAGAGGGGAATGCACAACCCAGATGTGCAGAAGAAAAGAGAAAGGTCACGAGTTTAATGCTAAGGAAGCATCTGATAAACCTCACAAATTTGTTTTGAAAAATAGAGGATCTTTGAGAAATGACATAAATTTCCTTGGTGATATCATGGCTTGGCACTAGGGTGGACAAAGCGCTAAGAATGAATGCCTATGAGCCTATGGTTGGGTGGAAAGGCGAACACCCACAGTCAGTTAGTTGGCTGCAACCCGTAATAGATAAGTATTCTCATATCCTGTGTAATTGAAATGTAACTGTAAATTAAAGTTGGATATCCTGTGAATATTTCAGGGATGTGCATGTTTTCTTGATGATTAGACTGTATCCCTTTATCTTTGCTTGATTGTGTATTTAATCAAGTAAGGAACTATATGGTTTGTACATGTAAATGCTCGATCCCCATAGTTTCTCAAGTTTAAGCAAAGGAACCGTGAGTTCGTCGACCTTGGGCACAGTTTCTCGTATGCATGTCGACACTCCCAACTGTTGTGAGTCTCCTAGGAAAAGGAGTCTATTAAGCTCAGGAGAAAGAGTGCAAAGAGCTTGCCAGTGCCTAAGTCTTTCAGAACCAACAAATCTCAGAAAGGATAACAAGATTAAGTCTAAAAAAGGATGATCCTTTCATTTGGAAGACGAGCAGACGAGATCTGTTCAGGAGGATCCAAGGTCTATCACGATCGTTGGATTTGGAGAAGGAGCGCATGCATTAAATTCTAGAATCATTCAGTCTTTGCGAGTTCGACAAATTTTGGTATTCGTTGTAAGGGAGACAGATCCTCCGAAGTCCTGGAGCCCGAAGTTAATCTGGGCCGTAGATCTGAGGATTCATGGGAACTATCCCAACTGTCAGATTTACGATGCAGTCTGCCCAGTGTTGACCACTTTGAGAGGATAGGGGTGTTGTAGCGTCAAAACACTCGAAGGAAGGAGTCGCGAAGTAATGTGGACCGTGTATCTATGGATCCTTCGGGACCCCTCTCGGTCATTCGATCGAGGGATTGTGTGTGTCATGTTGAGAACACGTGGGGATCCACGTGTTGAGTGACGAATTTTCCATGTGTGGAAGAAACGTGGTAGACGAATTTGAGGTCTGGAGGGTTGACACTCTGAAGGATTTTGGATGAGAGTCTTCAAAGTGTGAAGACTCCCGAAGTTGCAACTGACGGAGTAAATCCCAGTCGTCAATATACAAGGGATGCATGGCGCTAGATCCTTTAGCCCGGAGACTTGACACTCTGGGGGATTTGAGGTGTGGTGTGTTGATAAGATCTGAAGCCCGAAGTGACGAGAGTCGTCGATTTGAGGATGCTTCGAGACTTTTCCTAACCATCATATCTAGGTTTTGGTCAGTCTGGCGCTGACCAACTCCGTAAGAAAAGAGGATTTTACATTGCAAAAACTCCTGAACACCGAAGTTACAAATTAACGTGAGCCATAGATTCATGGATCTATGTGGATGCACCTTGAAAGTGAGATCTGAGAGACATTGGAAGGCTGATAGTTTGGTGTGATGGGGAAAGATGACGTCACCGTGGTGATGTGGAACCACGATCGACGAGCCATGTGTCACCTCGATTTGTGAATTTCGTAGACCCTATATGCCTACTGGAACATGACACATGTCACCCCCTGATGAGGAAATGTGTCACCCTTGGCCCTTGTGCATGTCATCCCTGAGACTTACCTATTTGGTCCATGTGGCCGAAGCCATGTGGAGAGGTTTCAGGACTTTGGGGAGCATGCGTGCAGTAAGAAAAAGGGACGTTCCACGCCAAACGCCATATTGCCGAAGCTACATGGAGAGATTTTGGGACTTTGGGAGTCCATGAATTCGAGCCATCGAGGAGTATGCATGTAGTAAGGAAAAGGGTCATTCAACGCCGACCACCATGTGGTCCCCAACTGATAACGACCGAACAACTTCGGGAGGCCATATCTTGCAAACTAGAGGTCAGATTAGAGCCAATAACAGTCATTAGAAATCTACGAGCGAGTAGAAGAGGATGAAGACCTCAAAGATATGATTAAAGTGAGAAAAATTTTGATGCCCTGTACCTAGAAAGGGTATTTAAGGGTCGGGTGTGTTACACGTAGGCTCGGACTTGGTTGCTAGTATGAGTCAAGTGAAGTTTCTTCGACAAATCAGGGTCCTTTTTTCATTCACCGACCTCCAAAATCCAAGTACACACATGCCTTTCACGAGAATGTTGCCACAATTTTAATCAAGAAGTTCTTGGACATTGACAACATTAGATTTTTTAGCATTAATTTTTCTAAGCTATTGGAGATTTTTTAAGCCATTTTCGAATCCTTCCCTTCCTCTCCTCATCATCTTCTCTCATCTCCCTATTCTAGGTTTGACATATCCATTTTTTTTAGAGCCTTCCCTCTACCCGATTTCCCACGCCCTCTCTGGTCTCCCTCTTCTCTCAACCATCTCGATATCCCCCCTTTCCCTATTTCCTTTCCCATAATTTTCCCTTTTCCTCTGGGAGTTGTCTCTAATCTCTTTTTCCTAGACCCCTTAGGCTTATTTTGGTTTCTTTTGTCACCTTATCACAATTCCTTTCATTTCCATTTCCTTCTCGAAATTGTTTCATGGACCTTTCAAGCCTTTGTTATAATCATTTTGGGTATCCATGTTTCTGCTAATATTTTTTAGTACCCATATCCTTGTGAATTCATCATCTAAACCAGAGACAATAACATAGCAATTTGGGGAATTTCCATAGCAAGGGAACCTTTTTGGAATGAGGTCAAAGGGTATCTGAAGTGATTCGAAGCAATTTTGGACAAAATATAGGCCTAATACAATGAGAATGAAGGAAGAATCAATAATATGGAAAGTATTGTGTTCCTTCTCCTAAGTAGCACTGAAAGCATCATTCATGAAAGAAAAAAAACAACTGCTTTGGAATATATAATGTTAATAATCATCTATAAAACAAAAAAGTTAGAACAAGAAGTGATACTTCTACATGAACGAGAGATTAAAATACAAAGAATTCGAGAGCTGGAAACAATAGTCACTATGCTTCTGCAAAGACTAAACATGGTTGAACATGAACATAATTATTTCAGAGCAAGAGTTTCTCCCTAAGAATCAAACTCAGACTCTATCAATCAGGTCGATCAATTAGGTGAAGCACAGGGAGGACATGAAGCAATACCCATGAAAATAGAAGACAATACTCAAAGAACAGTTGGAAGATGGAATGGCTAGAAATTTACTATAGTATTATGAAGCTTTTTAAATGCATATTATTACTAGGACAATATATAAGAGTATATGACAACTTCACTACCCTAAATTATAAGTTTCTATATGTTTTATATTTCATCCAATACATAGAGTTGTGCTCTATTTCAACCAAGACCTTTTTGTAAATTTTGGCAGTTGCTTTGCCTCAGGCGCAACAATTTAATACAAAGTTCCTATTTAGATCCTGTTTATAAAAAAATACATTATTCTAATATATTTCATCCAATACACAGAGTTGTTCTCTATTTCAACCAAGACCTTTTTGTAAATTTTGACAGTTGCTTTGCCTCAGGCGCAACAATTTAATACAAAGTTCCTATTCAGTTCCTGTTTATAAAAAAATACATTATTCTATGGTGTGAATCTAGATAGAAATTTATGTCATTTTGATCAACAAGAAAACAAGAAGGCATTTTAGTATTAATAATTTTATCTTTAAGTTTGGAATATGAAATTTCTCATTAGTCTAAAGGTGGGCCTCCAATGGGGCCCAACCCCTTTCTTTGTCATCATTCAACAAGTGTCTTGGCTTAATATTTTCCTACTCCAACTTGATTGTCTTCATGGCTAGGATGAATGGGCTTACAGATTTGAGCACGTTGTGCTCTAGCATGCGTGGATGTGGTCCTTTAATTTGTCTTCATGAATCATCTGTCCATCCATCTATCCTTTTGGATTTACTTTATGTGGGGCATTTGACTTAGTCATTTGTAATGGGGTGGCTAGATGGGCAAATTCTGTCAATTTCACCTGCAGTACCTATAATGGAGCAAGTGTAGTAGACTATGCAATTTGCTCACATGGCTTGTATGAGAAAATAGAGGAAGTTTTGATTGGTGAAAAACCGTGGGAGCTGAAATCTGATCATAAACAAATCTATTTAAGTCTAACTTGGGATGAACAACAACAACATGAGACTAAAAATCAACACATCTGACAACCTCCTTCAAAGGGTAGAATTCTGTTGACTCAAAAAACTGTAATACCTTCAAGATAGCACTAAAGAGACTGTTTAACGAGGAGAAAATTCCATCCCAGGGCCTTCATAGCCATGATCTAACAAATTTAATCCAAAGCGCACTTACAGAATGCAAAAGAGCAAAAAATAAGAAATCTGAAACAAACTGCTTTCCGATTAATGTTTGGTTTGATGAGGATTGCAAAACAAGAAGGAAAACTTTGAAAGAGTCAAGCCATAAAGAAATAAACATAAAAGCTTACAAGCAAATTGTAAGAAACAAGAAAGTTGATTTCATGATCTCAAGGAGGGAGAAATTAATCTTCTTAGGGAAAAATAACCCCAAGTTATTTTGGAAGGAGCTTCAAACGAGAAAGAAACAAAATAAAAATAATATCACAACCTATCAATGGTTTGAGTATGCAAAGCAGCTTTATGAGCAAGATCCTAAGGTGGACCCTCCTCCCTTAGTCAACACTACTACTAAGATCTTCACCGTGCAAGAAATTGAGGTGGGAATCAAAAAGTTGGGTGTTGGAAAAGCAAAAGATTTAGTTGAAATCCAAGCAGAATATCTAAAGTGGGGTTCAAAAACTCTTGCACCTCACATTATGAAAATTTTCAACAACATCATTCAACAGGGATTCCCTACAGATTGGACAACGAGCCTAGCAATACCACTTTTAAAGAGTGGGGATGCCAATAATCCCTCCAACTATAGGACCATAATGATAAACCCCTTGTTTGCGAAGTTATTTGGAAGTATGCTAGAAAACAGAATCAACAAGTGGGCGGAAGAAGGGGATAAGCGTGCCAAAGGGAAAGCATGTTTCAGACCTAAACACTCAACGATTGATCATGATATAACTCTAAGGCACATCATTGAAAAAGTGTGGGAGAAAAAAGAGGAAGCCTTCTGTTGCTTTGTCGATTTCAAAAAAGCTTTTGACACGGCCCCTAGAGATAAGATTTGGCATAGAATGGAGGAACTTGGGGTTCCTATACATCTTAGAGTTGCCGTCAATAGGCTATATGAGGAGGTCAAAGTAAAAATTAAAACATTAGCTGGTATCTCTGAAAGTTTTAGGAGCGATATTGGGGTCAAGCAAGGGTGCCCATTGTCCCCTACCCTCTTTGGCTTATATATTGACAAACTTGAAGAGTGGTTAAACTCACAGGAGGGTGATGGTGCTCTATTGGGTGATTTTGTGATAAAGCTTATTTTGTATGCAAATGACCTTATTTTGATTGCTAAATCCGCTCATGGGTTGCAAGAACACCTAATTTCCCTTAAGCGCTTTTGTAGTAGAGTGGGAATGCAAGTCAATACTAGCAAGACGAAAGTGGTAATTTTTTCTAGCAAAAGAACACATAAGCAACATAAGTTCTACTTTGAAGGCAACACTCTTGAAGAAGTGGCATATTACAAATACCTCAGAATTGACTTCAAAAAAAATCTAAGTTGGGAAGGTTGCAGAAAGAAAAGAACTTTGGGAGGTTGGAAAGCGTTCTATGCTTTTCAAAATAGATGTAGAGAAGCAGAGCTCTGGGATTGGAAGACTATGCAAACTCTCTTTGGACTTTTAGTGATCCCGATGGTTCTATATGGTTGTGAAGTGTGGGCCAACAACACATCTGACTTACATTGGAAACAAATTGAGAAGATTAAAAAACGCTTGATCACAAACAAGTTTAAGATTAAAAGTTCAGTCCCTTATGATATCATGCTGAGTGAAATGGGGTCTGCTCCTATTGAAGCAATTTCTATGGCGTGTCTCATAATATATCTAAAAACAATTGAGAAAATGAAAGACAGTCGGTGGCCTAAGATCGTCTTCAATGACATACTGAGCAAAAGAAAGAAGACGTGGATGAGGCAAAATATTAAATGGCTTAGTAAATGGGATATCCACTTGAACAAGTGCCCTACGAACACTAAAGAGATAAAGGCTTTTGTTATTGATAGGTTCCACAAACGAACTTGGGATAAAGGGATCGGGAGAAAGAAAGAGTATTATATTGAAGGGTTTAATCCCACATACAATCATCATCAAAAAGCGTACATCGGGGCCAATATATCTTGGAGAGCCAAAATGATTATTGCACAAATAAGAACCAAGTCACATCAACTCCATTGTGAATTTGGGCGTTGGAAAAGACCAAAAGAAGATTGGGAAGAAAGGGTGTGTGTGTTTTGCACCTACGGAAAAGTGGAAACAAAAAAACATTTCATTTTAGAATGTGATGCTTTCAAAGACACCAGAGACAACTATATAAATATCTTGACAACTAGCTCTTGGAATAAATTATTCAACGAGGGGACAATGGAGAAATTGGGGGAGCTCATCATCAAGTTGAACAAGAAAAGGGCTGAACTACAGAAATCAGTGTGTGAGGCGGTCTGTCCCATAGGCTATTGTTAGACTCGTGGACGTTAAAATCATTTTCTTTCTTTCTTTCTTTCTTTAAACCACATTGCACGTGTTCTCTCAATATTTCGAATATCTCCTGGGCATATTAGGAGTCATGGCCTTGTATTCTGTTTTGTCTTGCAGTACTCGCCCGTATGGATTCAGTAATTTCGCACATCCTATTAGCGTCAACATAGTGGAGGATTGCATCAACCATTCCTGGCAATGATGGCATCCATGTCTGACTTAAGTCTCTTCATACATTGTAGCTCTTACTTAGTTCAAATACATTTTGACAAGATGCAATAGTTATAGTTGTTCTACAACTTGTTTTTGACCGTAGTTGTAGACTATAGTCACAATCATTGTAGCTCTTACTTAGTTCAAAGACATTTTGA
>ML818245.1:34712-56201 GCA_009831015.1 Picea engelmannii
CATTGTTATGGATAGTCTTCATGATTTCATATGTTCAACTAGAATTTAATGTTATAGTATTTTTATACACTACCATCAAAACTGAATTTAATGTTTTTTTTAAACATATCTTATCCTTACATATTCATAGAAAAATGTTTACAATAAAACATACAAAATGGAATGGAAGGTTATATACATATAAAATTATATCTTCTTCCTCAGAGAAACAAGCATTGAATAAAAGTTAGAATACTTATTTCAGTTTGAACAATGAGAATCTTTCATCAATAAAGTTCCTTTGGCCAAAAGATGGCATAAAACTTCATATTCACATCTTGAACAAAAATAAGTTTAGTTTTTTAACTTTAGGAGAAAAAAATTCCTTACACCTAATCTTCGACAAAATAAATAAAGTTGTGATTCTCAAACAATGGTAAACCATTTTCCTTTTTAATTTGAGCAGAGTATGTTAAGTGGCAAGATATGATTTGAGTCCTTTCTACATAGAGATAAGTTGTCTGATGTAAGAATGTAGAGCTACCACAAAAGACTTGCACCTCTTAGCATATAGGTATAACTATAATAATAAAAAGGATTCTTGATTGTGTGTTAGAATCAAAAGGTTTATTCTTTTACTTTTCAACCAATAATATCACATAAGATCACAATGATGACAATGATTACGATGATGACGATGATACCGTTGATATTCTTCTTCATCCAAATCTACATCTGTATCATCCAATTAAGATTCGATGTTGAAAGGATTGGCCATATCGACATCGTCATCAATGTCATTTTCGATCATAATATCATCAATGAGAACATAATTGTCATCTACATTTGGCTGAACTTCTTCAACTTCTTCGTCTGACATTATAACATCTACCTTAAGATCCTTTGCATCTTCTTCTTCTGCAATATCATCTTCTTCTGGTACATTATACTTTAGAGGCCTTCCTCTTGGATCATTTCTAACAATGTACAACCAACCTGCTTTACCTATACCTCTGAATAAAAGACCTGCTCACATTGGCTTGGAAGAGCATAAGTTTTTGTACCCGGCTCAAACATCCATGTATTAACCATGGTAAATCCATTGGCATGCTCAATAACAAATATTTTAGGATCATGTTCATTCATATGTAACCTGTACCATTTGAGCTCGAACAAAACTAACTTGAAGGAGTTAAAGTCACACTCAATTATATCATTCAAATACCACTAGTATCTATTTTTGGATATTGTTGGATGCCTTTCACTTCTAGAGGAAACATTAGTGACCTTAAAAAATGCAGTTATCCCAGAATAATAGGTTTTCTTCCTGTCATCCAACTTTTTGTTGCGCAATTTATGGCCATTACACCACATGCCCTTGTAGTGTTTCAACCACAATATAATGCCCGACACATAAAAAATGCATATTTGTCAATGAATAAACATATTTAGACTTAGTAAAAAATTATAAAAGAAACAAATCATGACCTAGATTAAATATAGAATGGAAAATAACTGAAACATGATGTGGGTGAATTATATGCTTGGCTGATTATCTTTTAAACCATGATATTCTAATCAATTTGCTTCTGAGTAAGATTGGTACTTTGATTATGACGAGATTCTCTAACCAATATAGCCACCCCTTCTTATGATAACCTACCATTACATTGTATACATCGATCTATCCATACCTTCATCCAATCAATATTGTTTGCGATGAACAAATGTAGTGCATCCCCCTCACGGCCAACAATAAAGATAATTAATAATTGATAGAAGAATGAAATTTAAATAAGTACAATATACTAGATAAAAATTAATAATGCAAAGTATTATTGATCTCAATTACCATCTAATTACCTTTCACTTTCCTCATTCTACCTTTCCCGAATAGGACCTCCCCTTCAAATCTGTTGATAGAGTTGACATCCAAAATGTGAGGCACCTTCATTCCCGCTACTAATTTAGGAAGATACTGACTAATATACACCAAGGATTGATATACCATATATCCCTCCACCATAGAATCTTCAGGACATGCTCTTTGTCTAACGAAAGCCTTCAATGAATTCAAGTGCCTCTCCACCATCCACATTGACCTTGTGTGTACAAGTCCACACATTTCAATCTCCTCAACTTGGTGTATGAGGTAGTGTTCTTGAGCATTGAAAAATGTCGGAGGTAGATAATTCTGCATTTCACACATTAGCTAAGGAATTTCTCTCCTCCAATATTTTATATCTTCCTTATGGATTTCTTTAGATGACAACCACCTACACATGATTATACAAGCAAATCATCATAGGTTTCAACAACAAATTATATACATATCAATTAAAACACATGATGGCAAGTTCCACAACAAACATTTTTCTTACCTCATGTATTTGCCAAGATCATATATAACTTGTTTTATGTTGTTTTCAAAGCTGTCAGGGAGAGATAGAGGTAGAACATATTGTAATTACAAAAAATGAATCATTATTTTTTTGAAAAGAAAACAAAATAAAAATACTAAAAAGAAGTATTCTTATTTATGTTCTAAGACTTTTGCGACCATTGTTGTGATGATATAGTTATTTCAGATTCATCGCATTGGTTTTTTATATTCAACGTCTTAGACTAAACCAGTGTGGTCCATCATCAAGAAAAGTATTATGAGATATGAAGGAAAAAAGATATAACAAGTGTAAATAAATACCTAAAAAGTTATTATGAAGAGCCGACTTATTTAAAAAATGAAATCAAGAAATATAAAACCTAAAAATATTATTTATTAAGAGCCGACTTATTAAAGATGAAATCAAGAAATATAAAACCTAGAAATATTATTTATAAATCAATTTCTAGAATGAGTCATTGTGGTTAGTGTTGGGATCCAATTTTGACTAATTTTCCATCCAAAATAATTACCTTAATGAATGTATGTCAGTCATGAGTTTTTACCCCACCAAATTCACCTTTCTTCGTTAATATATTCTTTATGTTTGAAGAAAATCCCGTGGGAAATTTAATTTTCCAAATCACCTCTTTTACAACATTGTTTTCCTACTCTATAAATAACCATGAAAGACTATTTTGGTCTCTAACATTGCTATTTGAATCAATCAAATTGTGCATTGCATGATTGGTTTCCTGAATGTCACTACAAATTTTGACAATTTTTAATTTGTTATTCCTTCCATCTAAGATTCTCCACAACGTTTATGTTACATTCTTCCCAATATGCATTGTATCAAACAAATGAAATATTTGTAGGTACTCATAGTAGGGCAACCTACTGAATTATATGGGGTGATTTTTCATTCCTCGTGGAAGCCCATGAATTCCTTGTCGACTTTTATGAAACACAAATGAATTAATTATACAATAATAGTTGCTAGATACGATAAACATAATTCAATACAAATAAAGTTTGTAAAACATTTTGTGACGTACTCATGATGCATAGTAGAATTACTTGCCATGATGATTTCTATTATATTCCAACTTCCATAGGTGAGGTGTCATTCTTTGTGGTTTTATTGCAGTCTCTTCTTTCCCATTGAAAAGTTGTTTTTGGCAGTTCGATACCTATGCTTCTTAGGGAGGAAGTGTCTATACTCATCAAAGACCTCCTTTTGTAAACTTCTTGAACGACAAGATTTCATCCTAGGACCACAAATTGGGCACACAAGTTTATCCTTTGTTTGAAGACCTTCAAGATATGGATTAATGTGACTATTAGTTATATAACAAGGAATTAATATTTAAGAAACATGCATAATATTTTCATAAAATTATATACTATTAATGTTCAATAATGTGTTACCACAAAAATGTTTTAGCCCTGGGGCATCATGAATTTTCCTTGTAAGTATTCCATGAAATTGAAATTTTTTTTCCCTATTGGTCTAGAGATGTCATACATAGTGATTTCATCCCATAGATTTCGTAGCTCGTTAATAAGAGGCTCAATATATACAATCATGTATTTCACTTGGTACTTACCTAATTGGTTGAAAGCACACGTGATTACTACCTTGTATATGTATAAGAAATATTGCAACAAATAAGACAAATGAAATGGCCCAGCTACATTCAAACAAATATTGTAAACAAATCCCTTGGACAATCATTGCCAACATTGTGTGCTCCATCTCTATTGACATCGAAGGAGGAAGGTTATTGTTTATAACAAAAATATCCCACACTGAGAAAATAGACATGAGCTCACCAAATGGATTAACTCCATCAAATGCCAATGAAAGCCTAACATTATTGGGTTCTTATTTAAAAATAAACCATCTTTATTCAATGTTCCTAAATGCAGAAGCATTTGTAGGCATTCAAAAAACACCATCTTCACTTCTGTTCGATGCATGTTAATCCATAATTTGTTCTATTCTTTCACACCTGAACAATCACTGCAAACGTGGAATTATCATAATATGACGAAGGACCTTGTAAGACACCTTTTTTGTTACTTGTTCGGTTCAATATCTACTGATTTGAAATTGTGGGCATTTCATTTTTGATGCATATTCTCCATAATATATAATATGATCATTAGGAAATGCATCAATAGCCTGATACTCCATTCTGATATCTTTCATAATGGAAGATAACTCTCGGTATGTGCGAGGTATATTATTTGATGGTGGTAAGAAAAAATCTCCTAACAATTTACATCATGTTAAAAAATAATTGAAGGAGCTATGCAGTTATAGGTCTCGATCCTATGGTCCTTTTTTTGTAGAATCTGAAATGTGGGTTGTAGGCTTAAGCCAGATTTTCCTTTCTGTTCCCTTATCCTTGCCTTTGGATTTTTTCAAGCCTCCTCCACTCCTGCTCTTTTTTCCCGCAGGGTCTTCCTTTCTAGAAGGGGTCACTTGGATCTATTTGAAAAAACCTAGTATACCATATGATGTCTTGGGAGGAGGATGAGGTCGATTACGACCTCATTCTATATAGATCTCCCACATTTTGCTCGCTCGAAGAGATCCTTGAGAAATAGCCTAGTCAAAATCCCATATCCCTTGCGAACTCTATCGAAAAGATCGACGATCCAGATGGTCCGGACGGTGATGTAAAGATCCACCTCTCGATGAGTCGGCATGAAGTTTTAATTCCTCTTATTAGACCCGTTAGACCCTCCTTTCCGAAGAAAATTTGGCGAACCCTCTTTCCTTGATATCTAGCTCATAACAGACTTTGGGTAATTTGCAGATTAGGAACTTTGAGATAGAAAAGAAAAGAGGAAATCCCCCTTGCAGACTCACAATCCATTTTCGAGCTTGGCGGAAAATCTCCTTCTGCTATCTTTCCCCACTCTAGTAGGAATCCGACTAAGTGCATTCGAGAGAGAGGGGGAAAGGTGAAAATGGTCATTGGTAAAGATATGGGAATGGGGGGGGGGGTGACCAGATATGTGGGTAGATCCTTGGTTGGGCGTTTTTCCGAGAATTTTGTAGGTGAAGCAAATCTTAAGCGATGGTTGGAAATCTAGTGCAAACCTTTGCTAGGTTATATCCCTTAAGCCTTTGTTCTCACTCATGGGTGGATTTTTTTTGTTCTGAATTCTCAGAAGGATTGCCAAGTTCTTCTCAAAAGGAATTGGACGTGGGGCCCTTTCGGGCCTGGTTTTGAAGGATTGGTCCGTTGATTTTTACCTTGTGTGAGAACCAATATCTTTGAAGTGGGTATGAGCAATCCTCTCGGGGCTTACGCTTTCCTTTTGGATGAGGGAATCCCTTGAGGCCATTGGAAACAAGATTGACATCTTCATTGGATTGGAACCAAATTGGAACTCAAAACCCGACCATTGCTGGGCGTGGATCCAGGTGGAGGTCAATACAATGGAAGGGCTAGTTAGAAATGTGGACCTGGTATTGGGATCTAAAACTTGGCACAAAAAGATTGATTATTGGAGGATTCCCTTTCGGTGCCATGGGTGTCATGATGTTGGTCATGTAAAGTCCCAATGTAACCACTTTCCCCCCCTTTACCATGTCCATATGAAAGTGTGGTGGAGGAATCCCTCTTCATTCAGAAGAGAACAAGTGCAAGCTCAAGCAGAGGAAAATGAAATATGTGTCGAGGATGCACTTCGGGCCAAATAAAGTTTGGACCTTCTTGTCTGTGCCCCAGGTGAGATGAACCAACATGCTTGAGGTTTTTCCAAAATTGATAATGATGATGTGAAGGCTTGTTCAATTTTTGGTGTGTTTCTTGGTGTCCCTCCCCCCTATCCTTCTCTAGTGCCCAAGGCTGCTGGGGATGGGTCCTGCTGTGTTGATTCCCCCTCTCCGCAGTCCCTTGATATCCATTCCCTTTTAGTGGTCGTCTCTCCTATCCTATCAGTTCATGACTCAAAACATGATGTGTTTGTTTCCCCTTAAGGGTCCTTTCCCCCATATCAAAATAGGTCTGATCTCCCCCTGATTCTCCCCCCCCCCACCTCTTCCTCCTCTTTCCCTTCCAAACTATCTGATTGCTTTGTTCCCCTGGTCCCATCTAAGGCTCTTAATCATGGTTCTCCCCTCCACCTGTCTAGGAAGTGGTATGAGCTTCACTCCAAGGTATCCCTCAAGGAGATGGCCCCTTCAAAAGGTAGCTCTTCCCTAGATCCTCCTTAGTCCAATCCGGTGGGGAGAAGGTCACATCTATTAAAGGCACAAGAGAAGGCGATAGATGAGATCAATAAAGGAAATAAAGTTACTTTTTCTAGGGTCCTTAAAGCAGGGAAATCCCAAGGCTCTCCTAAATTATGTTGATCCTCTCCTTCAATGGTAGAGGGGTAGGAGGACGCTGCAAAAAGATAGCCCTCATGAGATTATTGGAAAATATCAATCATGATGTAGTGATGATACAAGAGACTATGAGTAGTAGAGAGAGAGCCATTGTAGCCCTTGGGTCCTGGCTAAAGAATTGATCATTTTTCATGATCGATGCAAAAGGGATGTCTAGAGGAATTATTAAACGATGGAGACCAGATCTGTAGGCTCTTAGCTCATCCTCCTTTCAGTCGACTATTTCTGTTAAGTTGAAGCACAAAAATAGTGATAAGCCTATCTCTTTTGTAAACATCTATGGGCCCTATTTTGACAAGATCCCTTTCTAAGACGATCTAATTAACGCATACACTTTCAATGATCCTTTGTCTATCATAGGATGGGATCTTAATTTCATTATTTCTATCCATGAGGTTTGGGGCTCAAACCCCATAATCGATAGCCAAAGAAAATTATTCTTATCGCTTATGGAAAACAAGAAGTTGGTCGACGTAGAAACAATAAAAAATTCTCCCACCTGGTGAAACTTTAGATCAGGCCACGACGCTGTTGCGAATAGAATCGATAGATTTTTAGTTACGAAACCCCTTTTGGAATCCAAAATTCGAGTCAAATATTCAGTTGTAGACATGAGTTTATCTGACCATCACCCTAATACTCTACAAGTAATTTCGAGGCTGAATATCCTCCATCCCCTTTGAAAATTAACAAGGTATTCTTGGAGGAAGAAGACTTCAAAAGGTTGGTATTCTCAGAGTGGAAGAATCTTGACAACTCATACCTTGATCCTATGATGAAGCAAATGGTGGAAAATCTTGCAAGAGTTAAGCAAGGAATAAAACAATATCTCCCAACCTACAAAGCCCGTAATTAGAGAGATATCCTTGAAATTGAGGAGAACATTTTCTCTCTTTTCAAGTATTTTGAGGAGGATCCCCCTAATCAAAGAAAGTTGGATGAACTAAAGGACCTAGAGGCTCGAAAAATCTCCTATACAGAAAAGGAGGAGAATTCTTGGAGAATGAAAATTAGGTCATTATGGCTAGAAGTGGGTGATAATAATACTAAATTTTTCCAGCAGTTCACCAAATTACGAAAGAACTTCAATACTATTTGGGAAATTAATAACACTAAAGATATTCCAGTAAGCTCCTTCCAAGAAAAAGCTAAAGTGCGAGCTCTTTTCTTTGAAATTTTTTTTAAAGAACCAACAGGATGCCTAATTTAGGAAATCGTGGTAGTGGTATCTAAGTTTCTAGTGGTGTTTACAAAGGAAATGAATCAGACCATGGAAGAAGAAGTGGTCGAGTCTGAGATCTAGTCGACCCTTCATTCAATGTAAAAAGGAAAAAGCCAACGTCCCGATGGATTGACGGTGGAATTTTTTAAACAATTCTATGAGTTAATCAAAGAGGACTTGTTGAAGGTGGTCAGAGATCCCAAAGGAATGGAATGGTAATTAATTCCTTTAACTCAATGTTCACATGCCTAATCCCCAAGAAACAAAGCGATGACTCTTTTGGGGATTATAGTCTGATTTCCTACTGTAATGTGATTTACAAATTGATATCCACAGTGATAGCTCGTCGTCTAAAACCCTTGATGAGTGATTTCATAGGAGAAGAACAATTTGGATTCCTGGACAACAGGAAAATTCACGATGTAGTAGTGGTGGCCCATGAGACCTTCCACTTAGTCAAAAAGAAGATTTCGAAAGCAACAATCCTCAAATTGGACCTCTCTAAAGCCCACGATAGGGTCAATTGGATGTTCCTTAGACTGAATCTGATCCAGCTAGGATTAAATCTAAGGTCAATTAAATGGATTATGGGATGCTTATAGAATGTGTCGTTTGCAATTTTGATAAATGGAGCACCCTTTGGACTATTTAAATCTTCAAGAGGTGTCATAAAAGGTTGTTCATTGTCTCCTTTCTTATTTTTGATCATAGTGGAAGCATTACGTAGGCTTCTGAATGAAGCCAAAAAAAATGGATCTCTAAGAGGAGTGAAGGTGTTTGAGAGGGAGTAGTTGACGCATTTGCAATTTGTAGATGATATTTTCTAACGTGTAAAGGGATCTCTTTGTGATGCCAAGGCCTTAAAGGGAAATCTTGACCTCTTATGCAAAGCATTCAAAATGTACATTAACATGGAAAAATCATGTATTATTATTATTAACAATTGCTCTGATCCAGAATCCAATGTTATTCTCTCTCTTCTTCCAGCTCCCATAAAGTCCCTAGAAGAAGGGTTCAAATATATTGGCTTTTTCCTTAAGCCTGATAACTTCAGGAAAAATGACTGGAATTGGCTAATTCGTAAAATAGAGGCCAAGATAACTATATGGGTAAATAAGCTCTTATCCAGAGGAGGAATACTAATAGTGTTGAAAGCAGTGCTTCAAGGAATTATAGTCTATTGGAATTCAATAATGACCAGACCCAAAGTGGTCTTATCCAAAATCTGAAGCCTTAGCTTCCAATTTTTGTGGTCAGAGAAAAACAATGTCATCATCTTGCCAAACGGAAGTGGATTGCAATGCCAAAAGAATACAAAGGGCAATGGATTAAGGAAAATCATCTATTTTCTCATTCCTTGGAAGGAAGGAGGCTTATGTTGAGAGATTCATTATGGTTTCGAGTCATGTCATCTAAATATTTCCCTACCATGACTATCATCGAATGGTTTCGCACGCCTCACAAATACAACAAAGGATCCATAGTATGTAAAGCTCTGGTAAATGCCTTTCTGCTGGTAGGAAAGTGGACGACTTGGAAGGTAGGAAATGGTAGAAGTATTTGGATCGACAAAGATCCTTTGGTGGGAGTTGGTGAGAACTTCATTCTCTCGAACCCTCTAGTCTATTATTTATCTGAGAACTCGATCCATAGCCTAAATGACACAAAAATAGGAATTTCGCAACCTAGAGGTCACATTGATTGGATCTCTGTGGATTATTTAAACCTTCCGGTGTATCTAGCAGAGGAATGGAACCTCTATTTTGGAAAACTTTGTGAAAATCACATTATAATTGATGAATAAATGAAAGATTCTCTGGCATGGTCGAAAAATCCAAAGAATGGATCTTTTACTACGAAGCTTAGACACAAAATATGGTTTGATGATTCTTTCTCTGATACTGGCAATTGGTTGGGGGGGGGGGGCTTTTGTGGAAAATCCATGCTCCCCTCAGATGCAAACTGACACTATGGCTCGCCCTCAACAAAAAATTACAAACATGGGGGATGTTGGTTGTGGAGCCTGATTATCTTCCTGATTCAGAGGTCTTTTGTTTTCTGCCATGTTTATACCCCATGAAGTATTTACACCCCAGAAGTATGTAAACTCTTCCACGCGAGGGAGTGCAGAGGGGGGTTACCCCCTTTGCGGGGTCCGAGGGCAAGTGGGCTCCTAACGGAGGTTCGAGGGCAAATCCCCCGCAGGAAAAATTGCCTTGTAAATGTATATTGTAATTTCATTGTAAATCTGGACCGTTCATTATAAGGTCGCAAATCTAATAGTAGAAATTATGTTAGGGTTTTTTTCCCTAGAAGGCAACTCTCTATTATGAGGGAAATGTATTGCAGCTATGCATTATGACGAATATTGTGTTCTGAGATAGGAGACTATGAGAGAAAGAAGAGGAAGTTACAACAGGTTTGTTGTAGGTTGTATCCCTTCATTTGCTGGATAATAATAAAGGAAGGACTTGACAATTTCTCTAGTGGACGTAGCCCACACTGAGTGAATCACGTATATCTGTGTCTCTATTGTATTGTGTATCTTCTGTATTTTATTTCCGCATTTGTTTTATTTTATTGCTCCACGGTCCTGTTTTTATAACAACTGGTATCAGAGCGAAAGGTAACTCGCAGGAAAGGAGGGGTCCTGGTTCGAGTGGGAGCAGTGTCAGAAGATGAAAAGTTTATGGTCGAAAAATTTAACGACCAAAAATACCATTTATGGAAGATGCAGATGGAACATTATTTATATCAGAAGGATCTATTCCTACCATTGGGTGGTGTAGGAAAGAATTTGATGGCTATGAAGGATGAAGAATGGGATATTCTTGACAGAAAGGCTCTAGGAACGATATGACTGAGTCTGGCAGCGTCAGTGGCTTTCAATATTTTGAAAGAAAAGACAACGAAGGATTTGATGGATGCATTGGCTAAAGTATATGAAAAACCCTCGGCATCCAATAAGGTATTTCTAATGAAGAGATTATTTAATATGAAGATGTTAGAAGGTGGGTCTATTGCATATCATTTAAATGATTTTAATACAGTTACTAATCAACTAAGTTCTATAAAAGTGGACTTTGATGATGAGGTCAGGGCTCTTCTAATCTTGTGCTCATTGCCAGAAAGCTGGAACGACTTGGTCATGGATGTAAGTAACTCTGTCTCTGGTTCAAATACTTTAAAATTTGATGATGTTGTTGGTGTTATCCTTAGTGAGGAAATGCGACAGAAAAGAACAGGTGAGACATCAGGTAATGCATTGAACATGGAGAGAAAGGGAAGACAAAAGGATAGAGGAAAGGCCTCAGGGAACCGCGTGAATTCTAGGAAGGGAAGATCCAAATATAGACTTGGAAAGATAGAGTGTTGGAATTGTGGGAAGAAAGGACATCTGAAGAAAGACTGCAGAGCTCCAAAGAAACAAAGAGATGGACAACATGAGAGAAATCAGGAAGCAAATGTAACAAGTGATGTGTTACAAGATGCTTTGATTCTTTCTGTAGATAATATTTCTGAGTCTTGGGTAGTATATTCAGGGGCTTCATTTCATGCCACACCCCATAGGAAACATTATCTAGATTATGTTCATGGTTATTTTGGACAGGTTCATTTGGGTGATGATGCACCATACAAAATATTTGGAATGGGAAAGGTAAAAATAAAGCAACACAATGGAAACCAATGGTTGTTGAAAGAGGTAAGACAGGTTCCAGATTTAAGGAAAAATATAATTTCAATAGGGCAGTTGGCAAGTGAAGGATGTATATCCATATTTACAGATAAGATGTGGAAGGTCATCAAAGGATCATTGGTGATAGCAAAAGGAGAGAAGGTAGGTACAATGCATTTATGTACTGGTAATACTAAATCTTCTATCTCTTTAGCTTATACAGTAGTGGATATAGCATTGCGGCATCATAGGATTGGACACATGAGTGAGAAGGGTATGCAGATAATTCACAAAAGAAATTTGTTGCCATATCTCAAACAAATTGATTTGGACTTCTGTGAGCATTATGTTTATGGAAAACAAAAGAGAGTCAGATTTCTCAGAGTCAGAAAAGAAAATAAGAATGAAAGGTTAGAGCTTGTGCATACAGATGTATGGGGACCAACTCAGGTATCATCTCTTGGTGGATCTTGTTACTATGTTACTTTTATTGATGATGGAACTAGAAAAACTTGGGTTTATTGCATTTGACAAAAATCTGATGTTTTTTATACTTTTAAGAAATGGAAAGCTTTGGTTGAGAATGAGTTAGGAAATTTTTTTAAGTGTCTCATATCAAATAATGGAGGTGAATATTGCAACAAGGAGTTTGATGACTAATGTTCATACCATGGGATTCGTAGAGAGAATACAGTTCCAAGAACACCACAAGAAAATGGTGTGTCAGAAAGGATGAACAGGACAATCATAGAGCATGCAAGGAGTATGAGATTACATGCTGGTTTTCCCTTACAGTTCTGGGTAGATGTTGTAGATATTATTGTTTACTTAATAAACATATGACCTTCAATCTCTGTGGATGGTAGAATTCCAGAGGAGGAATGGACAGGAAAAAAGGTAAACTATTCTTTTTTGAAGACTTTTGGTTGTGAAGCATTTGTCCATATTGATAAAGAAAATATAACAAAGCTTGAGGCAAGATCCAAGAAGTGTACCTTTATTGGATACGGTGTTAATGATTTTGGTTATCGCTTATGGGATTATGAAAATAACAAAATCATTAGGAGTAGAGATGTCATATTCAATGAGAAGGTCATGTACAAAGATCAGTTGCAGGGAAAGAAACAAGAAAAAGAAAAACAAGAATAAAAAGTGCTTGATGAGATCACTGAAAAAGAAATTCCAAAGGAACCAACAAAATGTACAACGACAGGAGCAATAGGTACCTCAAACACCTGTAAGTGTTGTTAGAAAATCTACCAGGTTAAGTATACCCCTTGAACGATACTCTCCTTCATTGTATTATTTATTGTTGACTGATTCTGGTGAACCAGAATGTTATGAAGAGGAAATGCAGGTAGACACCAAAAAGAAGTGGGAGCAAGGCATGAAAGAGGAAATGGATTCCTTGTCAAATAAACAGACTTGGGACTTGGTTCAGTTGCCTGTAGGAAAAATATCATTTCAGAATAAATGGGTTTACAAGTTGAAGGAAGAAGATGGAGGAGTAAAGCGGTACAAGGCTAGACTTGTTGTAAAGGGGTTTGCACAAAAGAAAGGTATAGATTTTGATGAAATATTTTCTCCTTTTGTTAAAATGACTTCAATTAGGACTATTTTAAGTCTTGTGGCAGTAGAATATTTTCATCTTGAATAATTAGATGTTAAAACAACTTTTCTCCATGGGGATTTGGAGGAAGAGATTTATATGCAGCAACCATAGGGGTATGAGGTCAAAGGGAAGGAGAATTTGGTATGTAGGTTGAAGAAGAGATTGTATGGCCTAAAGCAAGCTCCAAGGTAGTGGTATTTGAAGTTTGACAGGTTTATGACAAAACACGATTATAGTAGATGTCATTCTGATCACTGTGTTTATTTTAAAAGGCTAGAAAATGGAAGCTATATTATAGTAGATGACATGCTTGTTGCAGGGTCTAATATGAAGGATATAAATGTGCTCAAGAATAAATTAGCTAATTCATTTGCGATGAAGGACTTAGGTGTTGCAAAGAAAATCCTTGGTATGAGAATAACAAGAGATAGGAAAAATCACAAATTGACATTGTCTCAGGGTGAGTACATAGAGAAGGTGTTGGAGAGGTTTAGAACGCAGAATGAAAAACTGGTTAGTACACCTTTAGCCAACCATTTCAAATTAAATAAGGAAATGTGTCCCAAGGCACAAGAGGAGATATAATACATGTCCAGGGTCCCTTATTCATCAACAGTTGGCAGCTTGATGTATGCAATGGTTTCCTAGTTTATTCTTCCACTGCATGTTAGTTGATTACTCAATTGTGCTTTTAGTAGATAAAGTGATTTTATTTTTAGCTAACGGTTGGGTGTTGGGTTGAAGTGGTAAAATCGACATGGTTTCAGAGCATACCAAGGGTTGAATCTAGAAAAACCAACACCTCAAAGATGATTGTTTCCTATAATTGAGGATCCAACATTATCTAATTAAACATGCTTGTTTGAACCTTTTATATTACCAATAGTTCTTCTCCAAGGACAATTGGTTTCCAAAAATGAAGGATCTAATGAGGATTGGTTTCTTTGATCATGCTTGTTTGAACCTTTTATATTACCAATAGTTCTTCTCCAAGGACAATTGGTTTCCAAAAATGAAGGATCTAATGAGGATTGGTTTCTTTGACACTTATGAATGTCTTGGGATTCCCACTTCCCCTAGAGAATTGAATACTCCATCTTATGCACTTCATGGTACAAACAATTCAAAATCCATGGCTCTTTCACATTGTCACTCTCCATTTTTTTTTTTTTAATTTCCACCTTTGAATTTCAATTACATGGTGTGCTTATAGATATAGTTATGTTTCTCAAAAAAAAAGTTCCTTTGTGACATTTAACATGTATCACCTTGAAGTCCTAGGCCCAATACTCTTTACCCTGTTCTTGATTTGCTTCCATTCTTCTCTTGTACTAAAGGTAACATTCTTTGGCTAATTTTTACTTGAAGTTGGATCGACTAGAAGAATACTAGACATTGGAAGTAGGATTGATTAAGGAATTTGATTGAACCAAGTCAATTCATTGATAAAAGAAGAACCCGTAAGAGAAGATAAATGATAAAGTCAACTAGCATATCGACTAAACTAGGTCAAGAAATGCGCATGTTGATGAATAGAATGGGGGATTACCTAGATTGAACGAATCAAGATGTAGATTGAAGGATTAGTGAGAACCTTGTTATTGGTGTTATGTCGATTAGATAGATGTTAAATAGGAAGGGATTCTTGTGTGTCATTTGATGATAGAGACATGTCCACTAGACTATATTTCATGAGATCTACATGTTGAAAAATCTATTCCCAACACCTAGATAGATTATTACCTTGTGTATTTCCTTGCTTGCAATAAAATTAAAACACACATAATAAAATATACTAGCTGGAAATAAAACAATGAAAGAAAAATATGGAAACCAAACTTCACACAACACACAGAAAAATATTCCCTTCAAATAAGCTTTTTCATTAATAACGAATACAAGCTTATGGGGGCTCCCTTGTTGGGAAAATGACCCATTGAGAAAAAATACAAGTATTGCAACCCTAGAAAAACCATATGTTGTAGATTGCCCCTGTATAGAACTATACCTGCAACTTATATGAATATGTATGTGCCCTTCACTTCTTTCTCAACAAGTATGTACGCACCCTGAGCACTTGTCTTATGCGTATGTACATGCTTGAGATAACTATCTTACATGTATGTACACACCTAAGATACTTGGCTCACGTGTATGTACACATTTGAGCTAACTAGATCATGCATATGTACACACTTGAGCTAACTGAATCATGCATACAATGCCCTCCACGATCATGTACACTTCATACCTGCGCCTGTCCCTGCTGCTTGTTGTCTAGATCTATCCTGCAATTGTCCCGCTGCCCATATTTTTCTGTTTATACCCTCTTACTCTTTTTCCTCCTTTGGAATTGATCTCTTGATGAAAGTCCTTCTCCACCTATGTTGAGATCTCCTTGAATCATAGTCCTTTGTGATTCAACCTTGAGCAAAATTCCTTCTTTGCTCTCTCTATGAGTGACTGACTCCAATAGATGTCAAATGAATGTTTTCTCCTCTCACCTTGGCTGCCTTTTATAATATTGAGTTATAACTTAACCCTAATCTCCAAAGTGATCAATGATTGAGATTAGATCTCACCTCACTTGAGATCAATGGTTGAGACTAATGCCAAAAACTTAGGCATTTCATTAAATTAAACTCAATTTTTTTTTTAAAGAAGCTGACGATTTTGTATATATAAGAGGTCGTTCCATAGCAAAACAATAGTCAAAATATTTACAAAATTTGGCTCATCATTGACTAAGTTATTTACTACTATCCTACTATAAAAGACACTATAAAACCGCTTATACATTCCGGTAGTCCAACTACCATAGAATTTGATGTATTGACCAAGCAACAAAACACATTTGTAATACATATTTCAAGGTGTTGATTCATTGCATTCTTGTTCTAGGGAGTCCATACATTGGAGAAACATTGTCATTGTCTGCTCAAGAGCGTTGGTCCATTGTCTCTCTAGCTCTTGTGCGTTAATTGTTTGAAGGAGAGCATTTACCACATGTTCTAAATTGTTAACCTTAGCTAAAATTTCCCTGGATTGTACTCTGATGCCTTCAACAATGTCTTTGTGCCTTCACAATATGTGTTTTATCTCACTCCATGAAGGACCCATAACGAAATGACCAAAGTTCCCTCAGCTCTAGAAACTACCAAACAAAGAGCCCATAATTCAAATTCCCATAGGAGACAAGCAAAATGACACCTTACCATAATTTATCCCAGAAAATGTCTTGTTGATCTTTCTATGAAGACGACCTTTAATTTTAATAAATTGATATTTAAACTTAAGGATGAGACCCTAGTGAATGAAGGATTCGAACTGGTAACCCAAAAACACAATAAATTTACTAGTTGGATGGTATGCCCAAAAAATAGGTCCCAAAAAGTGATCACAAACATTCCACTGCCAAGCTATCCTGCAAGGACTAGAACTATATATGCCTCCAAATGGCGAGGCAAGGAAATTTCAAATAAAAGAGGACCTAGCACAATAATTTTCACCCGTTTAAATGAAAATATGTTGGCCTTTGAGGATATCCATTTTCAACCTATTGGCATCATATATTTCATAGGGGGAAGTGTCGAGGACAATTATAATAAAAAAGTCTGAAGAACCAAACACAAGCACCTAATTATCCCCTATATCACTACTAGAATTCTTGACGATGGTGTGTTTTAGGATTAATCCGTAAGTGCGGACACAAACCGATCTCCCTAGATCCACCTGGATCTAGAACAAAGCAGGACAAAATAATACTCTTTCCCTAGATTTAGACTATTGAATGAACTAGGAGGCAAGAATCATGAACGTACCTTGTGATCGCTTCCTTGGGTATTTGTTGTTCCAGCTTCGCTCCAATGCTCTTGTGCTGTCAAGACCACAACAATACAAACCAATCGAAGTGAAGACAACTCAACACATTCAATAATCAATCTAAGTATATGATCAAGGAGTTATACAATAAAGTGACATCAACTTTATGGGAAAGAGACATATTACTGTATTAAATTGATAGAAATAAAATCTTATAACCTGAGCCTTGATGTTGCAAACCTCCTTTCGATGGACCTTGGCTTCGACACACACACTTTCTCACTTGTATGAAGGAGATCAACCACTTTTGATAACCTTGCTAGAGTTCTTGGCTGCTGTAGCATCAGTCCTTCACACAGTCTTTCACTACTTCTCCAATAAATCTCTTGCCAGTTTGATTCTAACCTTTTCCATGAGAATCCCCTCAATATATAGGAGAGAACGAATTAGTTACTTGGATAGGAATGATCCCAAAATATCAGGAAAGCCAGTACTTAGATAACCATTCGAATGCCATCTCATCCTTCTAGAAGATTCCCTTCTAGAAGTTTTGAGAATTCATCCTTTTCTCTTCTTTAGAAAGTGTTCGCACCCTAGTAGTTAGACACAGTGCGAACTTCTCGCACCCTGGCTTAAGGCAGCCTGCGAGAATGATACATTCTCGCAGGAAAATGTATTGGAAGCCTGCGAACCTTCCTCAAAACTGTGATTTCTGAAAAGAGATGAAGGTAGCTTTTCTCAGGAGAAAGTTCTAATGAAGAGCCTGAGTACACCATTATCAATACATCATCATGAAAACCAAAATTATGGGTAACAGAATGCCCCCCAAAGTATGAGGTTGGAATTAGTGACAATCGATATACTTTGTAAGCTGCATGTGTGTGTCGAGAACCAGGAGCACATCTAATCGGAAACCTGCGAACAACCAAGCATCTGCAAAATATCATATATACCAATTCTGAGGTAGGCATTCCCATACTCAGATCACAGACTGATGACATTATAGACATGGGTCATGGCCACCAATCATACACTGTGGATCCATGCCGTCAACATATAGCATAGCCACCTGAATACACTGTGGATCTATGCAAAAAAATTTCAAATTAAGATGACATAGCCACGAAACATACACAGTGGATCTATGTGTTATAAAGTATACACACTCCATCGCAACCTGGACCTCAAAGATAAAATCCAGGGTCTTCAATCTCGTCGCCCTAAGTAAGAATCTAACCATGTGATTACATGTGTTGAAGTCGAACATGGTAGAAACCACTTGATTACCGGTCATTGATGTAACCGTTAACAAGTGCGAGGGAAATCACCATTGATGTCAATGACTCCCAAGGTACCATAGTACAATCCATCGACTGTGAATAAATGAGTTGATGTCGAACATCCGATGGAATCTTTCGATCAGGGGTCAATGATTTAAACCCACTATCGAAGGCGAGGAAACTTGCCATTGAGGCATGCACGCTCCAAGGTACTAAATAATTTCTAAGTCTTGATTCCAGATAATGAGATGAAGTCGACGGAACAAGACTCGTCACAGGAGGGCCTTGATGTATCCCCCATCAATGACACAAAATGAGTAACTGAGTTTGAAAGTGAAACAAAGCATATTGCAATTGGACTGGACATAGGGAAGGCCGACACAGAGAGAATGTATAACTGCAGATGGCCGACTCGATATAGGTTTCAAATGGACTTCTCTTGAACATATGAACGACACGACCAATGATTTGGTAGCATTGACTCCAAGACAACACATGGAATGACCTTGTAATTAATCAAAAGAGAGACAAATGGATTTCCCAAACCGGCTTCAAATGATGAATAAGGGGTGTCATGTTCAAGAGTGACACTTACTTCCAATCAATACGAAAACATATCCCTTTCCCAAATTTTCCCCCACCATTGCTGGCAAGTACGTCTTTATTTTTACGCAAGCTTGAAGAGGATCACATATGCTTGTTGATATAAGCTCATCCTTCAGACAAGTCCCTCGGATTATTTTTAACGAACCCTAAGAAGGAGTGGTTCGGTCCCATCACGGGTCTGTCAATGTTTGTTTAACGAGTCCAGAGATAGTAAACTCGAAGGTTTTTCAAGATTATAGAGTTTGGAAAAAACACTTAAAAGAGAACTCTCTCAGTTCATTTTTCGTAAAACAGTCTGGGCGAGACCAAAAAAGAGATAAACTATTGCTCAACAGACATTTTCTTCAAATACTTTAACGAGCGTGAAAAGAACAAGGCCGCTCGACAATATTTTCATGTTTAGAGAGTCTTAAAAGAGCTTAAAGGGAGCTCCACGGGGTTCCTTTTTCGTATAACCTTTACGAGTCCAAAAAAGTGATAAAAGTATACTTGGTTACATTATCATTGATTTACGAGCACGAGAAAGAACAAAGACTAAGCTCGGTAACTTATTCTCATGTATTTACGAGCATGAGAAAGAACAAAGACTAAGCTAGGGATTGTTTTCATTTTTACGCAAACTTTGAAAACAAAACAAAACTATGCTTGGGATAGATTTTATTTTTACACAAGCTTAAAAACTAAACAAAACTATGGTCGAGGTAGGTGGTTTCATTTTTACACAAGCTTGAACCATAGAAAACTATGCTTGGACTTCCCAACACAAAACACATGGATGGTCGGTGCTTAGCCCCCAGCTTAAGAAACTAGCGACTTCACTTCAACATGAAGTCCAGAGGCTGAGGCAAATGCCCCCCAAGATTCGTGTCATCCAACTGCAAAGGAGAATGAAATGAAGCTTCAAATACTAGACGAAGGACTTGACTCAAATAGAGAGGGGGAAAACTATTTCATTTTTTAATGAGTTTGACATAGAAACAAGAACTATGCTCGTAACCTCTGTTTAATTTTTTAACGAGGTTGCCTCAGAGATGAAAAAACTAGCCTCGTGGGTGGTTTTCTTGATCATGGATTTCAAGAGGAAAATGCTCCGGAATGACACCATGTCAAGGGACAAAACTCGATCATGGATTCCAAGAGGTCTTCACTGGAAGGAATAAACACACTCTGGAAGGACACCATGTCGAGAGTCGCGACAGGAGTTAAGAGATCAGGCTCTAACAGCCCTATCGAAGATATTACCATGCCAACTACTGGATCTAAATCATCAGAAGTTGAAGCCATGGGCGACAACGACACATAATTGACCTGTAGCAGGGGCGATACTGTCTGCGTATAAGAACCATTCAGGGAGGCAATCCAGGTGGGGTCAATGAATGAAAGTTGATCAACAGTCACAACTCGTCCATCGTGAGGGAAATATATCACACGAAAAAGAGTAGAGACAATAGCTTTCATGGCATAGACATAATCTCGCCAAGGGAGTAAAGCAAAATCCAAGGGGTCTTGGACTACCATGACATCAATAAAGACAGTTTTCCTTCCTAAAGTTATAGGAAACTGAGGAAGGGTCCCTAAAGGTTGACTGGTTCTTCTGTTAAAAGCTAACAGATTCTGCGTAACTGGTGCAAGTGGAGGACAACCCAAAGCTTGCCAAGCAATAGAGGACAAAATACTAACAGACGAACCTTCATCTATCAATGTTTGAGGAACGTCCCGACCACAAACTTGTACTGTAATCTGGAAAGGCATGTAAGAGGGAAGATGAGGTCCAGTTAACACATCCCAATCAAAATGGATGGCCTCATTACTTGGAGGGGGTCTTATGGGAGAATGAGGAATACCCCTTGGCACGGGATATTCTGTATCAATGAGAAAAACCTGGGAAATATCGGGTTTACTCTCTGGCGGGAGAGTAGGATCGACCGATGGAGAGATCAGATCGATCACTTGGGTTTCATTCTCCAAGGGGAGAATGGGGTCGACAGGTGAAAACGGATTGACCGCTTGGGTTTCACTCTCTAACGGGAGAGTGGGGTTGACCGAGGATGGTATCAGATCAACCACTTGGTTTACTGGTTCATCCAAAGATGTGACCAGATTGACCACTTGATCAACCAGACTGATCGACAGGGGAACTGGATTGATCATTCCATCAACTACAGGGTTTATCTTTCTTCTTCTTATTCTTCCTTTTCTTCTTCTTCTTATTCACCGAGTTACTAGCTTCAAAACTTTCGCTCGACGAAGATTATGGAACGGAAGACGACCTTGCAAGTGAAGAAGGCGAAGAAGACCTTATTGGTGAAGACGGTGAAGGATCAACATGAGGTTGATGTTCTTGGGGGGAAGTGATTACGACCGAAGCACTTACTGCATTCAGGATTACCTGAGTGGAAAACAACCACACCGACAATCCAATTGTGAGACCTGGAAGGCTCAAAGTAGCGATGTGAGGAGGACCAATGTTTCCGTAAGAAGGAAAAACAAAAGGTTCC
>ML818245.1:58225-68278 GCA_009831015.1 Picea engelmannii
AGTTCACAGGCTAGACACAGGTAGGGTGCGAACACCTCGCACTGGATTACACAGTAGGGTGCGAACTCAGATGATTCTCGCAGGCCACTAAAGGGTACAGTGCGAGAATGTCTGTAAACACAAAATTTGGAAAAAGGACAAAATTTTTGAGTGAACTTTCAAATCCAGAGAGTCTTATGGATCTCCCACAGAATCAGAGACCAGAAAACAAGCAATCAAAGCAAGGGAAACTAGACTAACTAGGAAACAATCCGTTCCCCAGTGGAGTCACCAATTTTGTTTTAGGATTAATCCGTAAGTGCGGACACAAACTGATCTCCCTAGATCCACCTGGATCTAGAACAAAGCAGGACAGAATAATACTCTTTCCCTAGATTTAGACTATTGAATGATATAGGAGGCAAGAATCATGAACGTACCTTGTGATCGCTTCCTTGGGTCTTTGTTGTTCCAGCTTCGCTCCAATGCTCTTGTGCTGTCAAGACCACAACAATACAAACCAATCGAAGTGAAGACAACTCAACATATTCAATAATCAATCTAAGTATATGATCAAGGAGTTATACAATAAAGTGACATCAACTTTATGGGAAAGAGACATATTACTGTATTAAATTGATAGAAAGAAAAGCTTACAACCTGAGCCTTGATGTTGCAAACCTCCTTTCGATGGCCCTTGGATCCGACACACACACTTGCTCACTTGTATGAAGGAGATCAACCACTTTTGATAACCTTGCTGGAGTTCTTGGCTGTTGTATCATCAGTCCTTCACACAGTCTTTTACTACTTCTCCAATAAATCTCTTGCCAGTTTGATTCTAACCTTTTCCATGAGAATCCCCTCAATATATAGGAGAGAACGAATTAGTTACTTGGATAGGAATGATCCCAAAATATCAGGAAATCCAGTACTTAGATAACCATTCGAATGCCATCTCATCCTTCTAGAAGATTCCCTTCTAGAAGCTTCGAAAATTCATCCTTTTCTCTTCTTTAGAAAGTGTTCACACCCTAGTAGTTAGACACAGTGCGAACTTCTCGCACCCTGGCTTAAGGCAGCCTGCGAGAATGATACATTCTCGTAGGCAAATGTATTGGCAGCCTGCGAACCTTCCTCAAAACTGTGATTTCTGAAAAGAGATGAAGGTAACTTTTCTCAGGAGAAAGTTATACTGAAGAGCCTGAGTACACCATTATCAATACATCATCATGACGACCAAAATTATGGGTAACATGGTGCCTTATTTTCTTAAAAGACCATGAAATTTTAAATAATTATGCTCAGAAAAGGAACATGGGTACCTGGAAACCAAAGAGTCCTCACAATAACAAATAAAGGGGAACAATGGAGAGCCTACTACCAGACATAATCCATTGTCGATGCTCCATTCTCGACCATCCACTTCAAGGATAAACAAAACCATCTCGACCCTACATTAAAATGTGATGCCACATGCACAAAGATGAATTTCAAATTTACTTCTCTATATTTTGAAGTGTGCAAGCAATGGATTAATAACCCGAGCTCTTTGTTGGTTGTCCAAACTCATTAATACATTCTTCATGGGCTTGGGGTATAGGTTGGAACCTTTTGGTCCCATTGACTATGATTTCACCTTTGCCTAGTCCAGATCCCACATTGGCTAGTTTATCCACTTTTATGTTTAGTTTTTTTTTTATGTGAAATATAGTGCTTTCATCAAATATTTTGAGTGTAGCTAGGGAGTGAGATAGGACACATGAATATATACCCCCCCACATTGATATTCCTCTTACCAATCTCTCTTATGACCATCATAGAGTCTCTGCAAATTATTAGATTTCAAATCCCCTTAGATTGAGCCAAACTAATGCTCGCATAGAGAGTGAAGGCCTTCGCCTCATTGTTGGTCATTGACCCTAAGCCCCAATAAAAAATCACATTTGAATGACCTTCAATATTATATATTATGCCCCCACTCATGTCGCCCTTGGGTTACTTCATGAATATCCATCAAAGAACAAAATACTAAATGTCTGTTGAGTTATCCAAATCTTGAAGTCTTCAACAACAAGTCTTATGGTCTGATTTGGAACAATATTTGAAGGATTTATAACTATAGGAATATTGATTTTTGTTTTGAAAAGGTTCAACCAATTGTCCTCACATTTATCTAAGTATTGTTCCTTCCATTGAACACAATTCTTCACATACTCTGATAAAAGAGCGCATGCCTTCATCAGAACTTGTCTTGGGTTTTTGACTTTGTCATTGAAAATACTTTTGTTGCCTGCTATCCAAATACTCCAACATAAGTATTTGGGAAGGGCATCCCAACATCTCTTGAAGATGGGTTTTTTCTTGAAGCTTCCTTTATAATGGCTCCCCCACCGAGTAACACCGAGTAAAGAAATCAACATAGGCTTGCGACCAGATTAACCTTTGGATCAAGTTACTCATTGCTTGACTCCATACTTCCTGCACAAATCAACATTCAATGAATAGATGTTGTATGTTTTCCTCTTCATTTTGGCACATAACAAATCAGGAGGGCACACTTATTCCTCTCTTTTTTGGATTTTCAGAGGTGAGGATTTTCTTATGCACCAAAATCCAACAAAAGAAATTTATTTTTGGAATTCCTTCATTATGCCAAACAATATTCCACATGTTGGAACATGGTTGACGATGAGATTCCTCACCTAACACTATGTATCATATCCCTTGTTAATTGTATATTGTGCATTTCCCCATCCACACACATCTTTTATTTTTTTATCTCATGGAGAATATCCCTACAAGGAGGAGAGAAAGACATTAAATAATGGAGAAATATGGGATGGGAAGAGAGGATGATCCAAAATTTCCAAGAGCCATCATTGGACCATATGGATAGATATGATAGGTAAAAAGTCCGTATGCTTCTACCCAATTATGAAGGGGGCGTAGAGGCTCAATATGAGCCTGACAAACTAATTTCAAAATTTTGTCTTCCCATGGGTTTATCTAGTGTCCATTTCTTGGTATCCAATTTATCCTTTTTCTTATGAATGACCTAGCTGCAAGGAGTTTAAAAATGGGTGATCTGGTGTTTACTTTTAGCAGAAATTCAAGGCATTTAAATATTAGACCAGTGAAGTATTTCTTCCAAAGATATTGATTCCACTAATCCATGCTTCCAATGATCAGTCTCCACAAAAGCCTAGCTCCCATTATAATATTCATGAGTTTTGGTTCCCTTATCCCCAATCCTCCATGGATCTTGCTGCTTGTGACTTGATTGCAGTTGAAAAGATGCAATTTCTTGTGATACGAATTCCCTCCTTGCCATAAAAAGGACTTGATTTTCATTGATATTTGTTTTGCTATACATTTTGGAGCCAAAATAACTTAGCATTGATAGAGAGGGAGGGTCGAGAGAACACATTTTATTAGAATAACTCTCCTTGCTGAATTTAACCATTGTGAACCCCATTGAATGTGTTTTCTTCTCACTTTCTTGAGAATTTACTACTAGATCCGAGTATGTGAATATTTGAGGGATATTGGGATTCCTAAGTATCTGAAAGAGGTCTAATTTTTAGCAAGACGAAACTAAAAATATTGTAATATTAGACACATAACTCGAGGTGAAGTGTTCCACCCATAGACTTGTCATTTTCTATTGTTTACATATCCTCCAGAAGCATCAAGGAAGGAGTATAGAGTGCTTTTGAACCTCACTGCTATGGTAACATAGATGCCCCCTAACAATAAGGTATCATCCACAAATTGAGAATGATTTATATTCTTAACTCCTCTGGTCATTTGCAATCTAGGAAGATTTCCAATTTATTTTTCTTATTCTAGCTTTATACTGAGAAATTCAACCACAATTATGAAAATAAGGGGAGAGAGTGGGTAGCCTTGGAAAATTCCCCTACTAGTTTGAATAAAGTATGATGGTATACCTTTCATGAAAGTGGCTATCCATGGATTTACAATGCAATATGTCACCCATTTTATAAAGGAATCGTTGAACCCAAACCACTCCATAACCTGAAAAAGGAAGCGAACACAATCAAAAGAGCTATCCATGTATAATTTTACAACCATGCCTTTACCTTTGGCTTGGACACTTCAGTGTATTGCTTCTTGAACAAGCACAATATTGCCCACTATTTTTCGATCCTACATAAAGCCTTCTTGGTTGGGAGATATAATATTGGAGAGGACTTTCTTTAAGTGAGAGGAAATGATTTTAGTTAATATTTTGTAAGATGAGTTACACGAGGATATAGATTTGAAGCAGGAGAAGGAAGTTGGATTAGACTCTTTTTGGATCAAAGAAAGAAAGGAGGAGTTAGTGCTACCTCCAAACCTCAAGGAATGGTGAGAACAATGAACAATTCTCTTAATATCGAATCTTACTAGATTCCAAAAGAAGTGATAAAAGGAGATAGAGAAGTCGTCTAGCCTAGGAGCCTTGTCTGGCTCAAGGCTCCATATGGTTGCAAAATATTTCTACTTTGGTGATGGGCCGAGTGAGATCATAATTTTCTTCATTAGTAATCTTGGTTGGGATATATTCAAGCATAGTGGTAATGTTGGATCAATCTACCTCTTCCTATTGTGTATACAAAAAGCAAAGTGGGTTCTAGCAGTTGCTTTAATCTCCGCAAATTCTGTCACAATAGTCCCATCCTCTAAAATTATTTTCAAAACACTGTTTATGATCTGCCTGAATTTGGCTTGATTGTGAGATAATTTGGTGTTTTAATCCCCAATCTTAAGCCATAGGATGCAGGATTTTAAATGCCAAAAATCTTCTTCCCGTTTCAAATCATTTTGATAATTACATTGGAAATTGAGCTCGTCTTTTCTAAATTGGGTTGTAATCTCATGATCCTCGGAATACTTTGGAGCTCTTCAAGTTTTCCCTTAATATGCATTTTCTTAATGGAAGGAGATAAAAAGGAGAGTTTGGCCCACCATTTTAGGGCCTGTTTGACCATCATGATTTTTTTCTCCCATATATACATTGGCGTTTCTGGGATCCAAGTGTTCCAAGTATTTTCTACCAGATCCACTACTTCTTGGTGCTGAAGCCACATGGGGTTAAACTGAAAAGGAAGGGGACTAAAATTTGGGAGAGCTTGGAGGTGTAGAGATACGGGTTTGTGATTTGATATGAGAGACGGTAAAATATATGACTCAATGATTACATTTCGGTGGAGGAAATTTCTGTGTAAAAGGAATTGGTCTAACCTTGCAATGATGTGCCCTGGACCAACACACATGTTGGTCCAAGTGAATTTTCCTTGCTAAGGTGGAATTTCCATGAGGTCCCAATCTAAAATTGTTTTCTCTAATTTATTTCGAAAGGGATATCTCCCAAAGACCCCCTCTTTTTTTCAACACTAGTCTTGATAATATTTAGATCTCCAGATATGATGTAATTTTTAGAGAGACCTGTATTTTTCAAGCTTGACAGAGTTCTCCAGCATTCTACTTTTTGAGTGGGGTTTGTCGGCATATAGACATTGATAATTACAAAGCAAGTGTTTCTCTCCTTGGGATTGCATTTTGTAAGAATCCAATTTTGAGACTTAATATGGTGTTCCAAACTTACCTCATGTTCGTTCCATATTGTACAAATTCCTCCAAGGGAACCTCTAGAATCTTCGGCTATGACATTGTTGGATTTCGATAAAATTTTCCCTATCTTTGAAACATCTTTTGATTTCATCTTGGTCTCTAAATGAGGAGTATAATAGGCTTTTCTGACTTAATCAAATCTTTTACAACTAATGTCTTTGGGGCACTACCTAACCCCCCACAATTCCAGGAGGCCATGATCATTATTTCAAAGGATTGGAATGAGAAACCCCTTTGTTTGTTGCATTTCCAATATGGGACTTAATATATTTTGTCCCTCCCATCATATTTGGCAGGGTTTTTTGTGACCCCACAATAAATTATTTTTTAGCATGCTCTTCTCGAACAGTCCATGGAACTCTCCTCCCTGATCTTCTTGGAAAGTTTTCTTCATAATCCCTCTCATCCTACCCATATTCCCCTAAGATATCCATCTCTAAGTTATAATTTGCATATGAAAATGTGATTTATGCATCTTTGAAGGAATCAAAATATTTCGTCTTTGGATCAAGAGGGTTGGAGCCTATAATCATTGGAATTCCTGACAATATAATAATTTCTTCTCTATGCTTTAGAGTCGCGGGACCTATTTTTGGACGAGGTCGATGGATCTTTGGATTGAAGGGTTCTATTGGCTAGCAATCCAAATTCCTCTAGGAGCCAAAAAAATTTCTTCTAATGATTCCTCTAATTGGGAAAGAGAATTGAACCTATTCGATTGAGCAATTGTTGCCTTTTTCCGAGGATTTTCTGTAGCTTTTATGGGATATTTCAATCCAAAATTTGAAGGACCCAATCCAACATTTGAAGGACTCACAAAGGAACATTGATCCCAAATTCCACTAAATTCCATTTTTCTAGATATCACTTTCCATTATTCATCTCTTCCATTGCTTGCTAGGGTCGATTTCACTTTCTTATAGTTTCTCACAAAATGCCCATATTCATGGCAGGTTTTGCACTTGAAAAGTAATTGCTCATAATCCAGTTGTTTCACATGCTGCCAATTATCTAGGGTGACGACCACTGCTTCAAGAATCCCTTTCTCTAGATCAATCTCAACATAGATTCTTACATAGGAAAAAATAATATCCTTAGGTTCTCCCCTATCAATATACTGGCCAATAGAGTTGCCAATACAATGAAGGGCATTGCCACTCCAACAATGCAAGGGAAGGTGTAGAATCCTAACCCACACTAGAACAACTAAAGGGACATTGTTTCAGGACTAAAATTAGGGGTCCATTTATTCAAATACAATCCACTTGCTTCTAGAAAATATGGAGCACTACCGAAGATCAAATCCCTTTCTTTCTTGAACTCAAATAGGAACATGAAAAAACATATGTCGCAAAATAAGTGGTTCAAGGAGACTTTGATTAGGGGTTTCCAGTTTTTTCTAGCCAAGATACCATTTTCTTCAAAGATGGCCAAATTCCCATAAATGGATCGATTAAGCCTTAGTCTGCCAGGGCTAGAGCCTTTCTCCTTGATGAAGAAGGTAGGAGAGCAACCTTGGGAATTTCATCCAGTTTTTTCACAAATTTGGTGGGTTGAGCCTTCGAAGCCTTGAGATAAGACAACCATTTCATGGAATTCCAGAGCATCATCATCAAGAGGGGGAGAGGGAAATCTGCCATCCCAAACAACTAGAGCTAGGGTCTTAGATGACCAAAGTGCACGAGTCTACTCTTTAAACTCAATTAATTATAAAAAAGACATCCACTTTAATAATTCCTTTAATTAAAGTGAATTTCCAAATATCTAAGAGGTATTAATGACAATTTCCACATGTTAGACACAAACCAATGTGGAAGTACTTGTATGATGCTACAAACATCAACAATCCCTCTTATCAAGGAAGGTACTTCTTGAAGAGTCACCTGGAACCAACTTTCCCATTAGTCTTGGCACTATGTCACACATGTAATATTGTTGTTCCTGTTGGTCTACTGCCTCTTCAATGACGTTACTCATAAATGCCATGAAGTTTGAAAACTTCTTCAGAGGACTTCTCGCCCTGAATGTTCTCCTAGGAGCGCCAACTTTCTCATGATCATCCCTCAATGTTAGTTCAAACTAATTGTGTCTTCTAATAGAGTTGGAAAGGGATAACTCCTCCTCCCCACTTGAAGGTTGACTCCCTGAATTGGAAGTCTCATAACTTTGATCTCCCTTTAGAGCCTTCTTCTCCTCATCCTCTGCCACTAACATTGATCCATTCACTTATGAATGGATAAGATCCAAGATACCCTTGGACCTACAAACGAGCTTGCCTTGCAACTCGTATAACTTGCCCTCTCTAACACAAATTCTCACTGCTATGTTGGGGATAGATCTCTCTGGATGTATGAGTACTTTCCCTTTCTTGAACATGAAAGCAAAACCCCTATCCTCCAAAACTAAGACTGAGGGAAAATTATTCTTTAGTTATAGTACATAAAGCATATCTTGGGCCTCAAACGAACCACCTGACTCAAGTTGGAACAAGATAGTTCCCCCCCCTTCACTGGATACTTGGCATCATCAATAAGCTCTACATGGGTCTCTGAGTCCTTCTCTGTCAGTCTCTTGAATAAATCCTGTGATTTTTTTCATATGATGAGATGCATGGCTATTAGTCCTTCTTTGTCAATCTCCAAGTACCAATAATTCGTTGTGTTGGTGTTGATAGAGAGGTAGGAGACCAATGAGAAGTCCTTCTCAAACTTTGTTGCAAACTCATCTAGTTGTGTCTTTGTTGATGTTGTTGTCTACATATTCCCTTTCCCTTTCTTCTTCTTCAGACACTTTGATGCATAATGATCAATATTGTGGCATGTGAAGTACTTGATTTTACTCAAGTCCTTCTTCCCCGACTGTGATGTTTCCCCCTCACTGTTACCCTTGGAAACCTTTCCTTTTCTCTTCTTGGTTCTCCTCTCCATCATATTGCTTTCCAAATTTACAATTCTCCTTGAGTGTATACCTTGATGAAATCATCCCAAGGCATATCCCAATTGGGAAGTTTCTTCCGAACACAGATTCCCTTGACAAATGGTTCCCATGACTTGGGAAAACTATTTAGGGCCACACTTATGAGTTCCACGTCATCCACTTTCTCCCCAATGGATGTAAGTTGATCATGTGTCCGAGTGATCCTCGTGAAGTAACTGGTAACATTGTCAGATCTAGACATTTGGATGGATTAGAGCTTGTTTCTCAAGACCATCTTCCTGTTAAAGTTGTCACTTTGGAACAAATCCACTAGAGCCTTCAACATCTCTTTGGTCAATTGCTTCTTTGCCATGTGAGAGATCAAATGATCCTTCACCACATCCAAGATCACTCTTTGGGATTTGATGTCCTTCTTCTTGAGAATGACCTTCTCTATAAAATTTGTCGGTGTAGGAACAACCTTCTCTGTAATGGTATGAAGGTCATGTTCCTTCAAAATTAAGGTTACCCTCGACTTCTAAGACAAAAAGTTAGATGTTCCATGTTATAGCACAAATTTCCTCACCTATGCATTTGTGACTTGGCCTTACCCTTTTCCTACCTTGCTAAGTAAAATCCCAAGCTTTCCTCGTCAAGTCATCTAAAAAAATTGGCATTTATTGATATCTGCGGGTTTCCCTTATGCAACATGTGGACATCTGCGACTTGCAAGCTTGCAGCACGCATATACCCTAAAAAATCATAAAAAATAAAACAATTCTGAGTTTCTGGGTGGGTTTTTTGGTTGGGCTCGTTTCCTAACGTCCCCATTCCCATGCAAAACAAATTCCAACTTCCACAACCCCTTGGGGAAGATATAAAAGCACCATTGAGGGATAGAATGTGGAAAATTATTTAGGTGCAAGGTTATGCTGTTGAAATTAGCAAGCTTACCTATTCCTTTTATCCTCTGAGTAGCATCGCCCAACCTAGAAATTCCTTTTCCAGTGTTTATTCCTTCTTATATAGTCATAAGGTGTCTCCTTATCCTTGTTGGGATATCTAAGGAAGAGCCTCATCGCTGAGTAGATGCTTGAAGGATCAGTGGAGGAACACAGGTAGTTGGTTCCGAAGTAGTGCTAGAAGCGAGTTAGGTTGTAACTAACTTTGATATTTGGTGTTAATATAAGAGTTCTCTTTCCCTCCAATTTTGTGTTCATTGCATTATTGTATATTATCACTTTCATACTTGCTTTGGATATAATGAATTATATGTATACTACATGATTACGTAACTACCTCGTTGCAACTTTTATCTTGATTTCATTTTGTAGGCTTGTTCTGACAAAGATCAAGATGTTAAGAACCAAACATCAATATAGAATAGAAAAACCTCAGGAAAAGTACTCAACGCCTTGAAAAAGAGATAATTTCAGATAATAAGCCTCTTCGAGGGGGAAACCTCCTTTTACCCCACTTAAATGTTCAAGTCCAAGATGATTCAAAATGAAAATGTCT
>ML818245.1:82804-99572 GCA_009831015.1 Picea engelmannii
CGATCCTGCAATCAAGACAAAAACACTACGCATGCATGCTATTGTTCTACTAGAGGGTTAGAGATTAAGCATAAATCAAATAAAACATATAAGACTCGTGCATTGGGACGGGAAAAGTACTCTTTATTAATCTCAAGATGAATAAACTTACAATGATAATAGAGATCGGCCACCGTTCCTCAATCCTGATCCTGGGCTCCTCCTCTTCTTTGTCCTCCAACTGCTTTGCTTGAATTCTGTCTAGGCTTAAGAAAATGCTAAAGGGTTGGGACAATTGGATTCGACAATTGGACAGAGTTTCTTTGCTATCTTTTTCCTCCTTCAAATAGTACCCCTACCCCTCCTTTTATAGGCTAGAAGGAGCTAGGGTTTTGGACGAACTCTCGGCCATGCATGGTTGGGAGTTTCAGTTAACTGACCCAAAGCTTTTCGTCCCGTCGGCAACTTTCCTGATTTTGTGCTTTGTTAGGTAAACGCGGGCTGTAGTGGGCCAACCAACATTCCAACGCGTGCAGTATAAAGCCTGCCAGCGTTCCAACGCGCCCAGTAATGGGTTAGGGCGCGGGTTACCTAATTTAAGAGGTTTTTAAAGAGTCTGTTCAGCATGGCTTTGGCAATGAAAAGCAATGAGTTGGCCTGATGCCAGGTAAGCATGGATGGTGCAATTTAGGGTTATAACAATGCCCGTTCCAGGTGTGCTAGATATTCTAGGTTTGGTAAGAAATTTGACATATGTTAGAAAAATGAGTGATGCAGGTGTGCACACTTTATTTAAGAAGGATATGTGCAAAATGGTAAGGGGATCAATAGTCTTTATCAAAGGAGTTTGGATTGAAACCCTATAATTTTGTTAGGGAATGTCGACTCGACTCAATGCAATGAAATTGTTGTTCCTGAAGTTAACTCAACTACGACTCGACTTGAATCAAATTGATTTGAGTCAATGTAATCCAACTAAACTATTATTCATTAAGTCGGCCCAACTATTCTTTGTCAAGTCAACCCAACCATGTTATGACATCAGATGATGGGACATATTGGCGAAAAAAGACTTTGATTTATGCACAACAAAGTTGTGGTTAACGATTTTCCTAATTGTAATTTGGAAGTCAATTTATGTGAACATTGCATATATGGAAAGTGGAATTGAGTAAGATTCCCATCTAGAGCTACAAGGGAAAAAGAGATTCTGGAATTGATACATAGTGACGTGTTTGGACCTGTATCGATCCCTTCACTGGGAAGATCTTTGTATTATGTTTCCTTCATAGATGATTTTTCCAAGAAGACATAGCTATATTTCCTGAGGAAGAAATCAGAGGTTTTCAAGAAATTCAAAGAGTTTAAATCTCTTGGGGAAAACCATAAAGATAAAGAGATCAAGGTGCCGAGAACTGACAGTGTAGGTGAGTTATATGGAAATGATTTTGAGCAGTTCTACAAGCAGTGAGGCATAACACACCAAAATACCACACCATATACCCCATACCAAAATGGAGTTGCTGAAATAATGAATAGGACATTGATGGATAAGGTAAGGAGCATGCTCAATGGTGTAGTGCCCCGTTTTACTTGATTACTATTATAAACCAAAATTATTCTTTGAGGGTGTTTTTTTGCAAACGACTTGGTTATTGAATTTTATTACGACAATTAGATGCAATTTTAATTTGGATTGATTGGTTTTAAAATATGATAATTGTTCAAAATAAATGCATGTGATGCTTAGATAAATATTTTTATGCAATGATCTGATAAATCAATAATGATGGTTAGTTCAACTGATGGTTTTACATGAGACTTGGTAATAGATATTAATTGCATATGTTACTAATAGCTTCCTAAGTGTGACAAGGAACTTAAGGATACATACGCGAGCATTATCGAATAGATTTTGGGACTTTGAATTGAGTGGGGAAGTAGTACTTATGTGATACTTATGTTTTGTATAATGGATTTGAATGATGAAAATATTGACAAAAATGTTTAGGAATGCATGAATGTGGGAATATGCTTTCCGTTTCAATTCACACATGTGTAATGGGGCTGTATAGAGTAAAAGCCAGGTACTATCAGGAGAGGTGGAATAATGTCCCTGCTTCCACCTATTAGCACTCCTACCTTGGCAGAAGTTGAAAAGTGTGGGACACTTTTTTCTCAGTGGTTGCACGTTGCCGTGAGGATAGGCCATGGATTTGGTCACTTACGAGGATCAATTAAGGGATGTATAAGCCTTATTCATCAACATCCATTAGTATTTCAATAATGGCAACGACAAGAGTTAACGGTCTCTCTGCAGTTGCATCAATTTTCACATTGCTTAAGATAGGATACTTGAAGGACATGTATGCATGACACCCTTAGAGTACATCAAGTAAGTCCTGAAGGGCATAGTCCTTGGTATCCTTATGAAAGCTCAAATGAAAGTAAAAGTGAAAAATAAATTAAGGGCATAGTCCTTGGTATCCTTATGAAAGCTCAAATGAAAGTAAAAGTGAAAAATAAATTAAGGGCATAGTACACATAAAATTTCTCTTAAAACTTACAAATAAGGAAAAACATAAATTATTTCATCCACTAAGGAAAGAGAAAAAAATGATTTAATAGACTAAATAAGATTTTGCATTAGTAATCTTTGGTAAAGCCACAGTGAAATAAAATCAATTAGAAAAGAAGCTTGAGTTATAAATGGTGCATGTTTTTATTTTTAGCGAATTAATCAATAAGGAATTTTCATTTCATGGAAACTATTAAGCATTGAGAAAATATGAGAGTCAAGAAAATATAAAAAACATCTAAAACACAATCTAAGAGTCAAGAAAAGTTAGGAAACATCTAGGAAAAAATCGAGAGTAAAGAAAAGCTAGGAAACATCTAGGAGAAAATCTAAGAAAAAAAATAAAAACTAAGAAACATCTACAAAAACTGAAAAATATTGAAGAAAATCTAAGAAACATCCAAAAATAATTTTAAAAAGTCAAGAAAAGTAGGTGAGGGAAATGATTTATTTTAAAAATTTAATCGGTAATTTCATGTTATGTAACACCCCTCTAGGTTAACCTCATGATGTGTCATTTTGTTTAGACTGAATATAGGACTAGAGCATAAGTGCCATAACATGTCATAACGTATCATGTGCTGTAACATGTCATAACGTATCATAGATTGGCGAAGTCGTATAAAAAACTCACCGCATGTAAATCCCCATTGTTGTATTGTTATTAGTATATACATATATATTAATCTTTATATAGATGTGAGAGATGTATTATTAAAGTTATATTAAGTGTTCACAATTAATTGATAATTACTTAATAAAAAATGAAATTATACAATTAACAATAACAAACTTATTTACTTGGAAATGAAAATACTCTTGTAATTAAAGATATGATCCACTGGAGTTTCACTTGAGATTAAGGGCTTTACACTATAAAAATTTATGGACTAGAACAAGTTAGGATAATGGTAATGATATCAACAATTTAAATTATTCGAATTTGAATTATGATATAACAATAATCTTTATTTTGCACATTGTTGTACCATGTTGACAACCTTCTTTACAAACGAATGAAATGTAAGGAGGTTTCATTATTATAATTAATGTTTCATGCTACAATTATGCTTTTAAATGAACATATTTATTTTTCTACATTGGTTCTAACATTTTTTATTAATTTTAACATTTATGAATATAGTAATTAGAAATAAAGTATAAATTTAATTTTTGTTTTTATTTTTATTTTTATTTTTATTAAAGTAACATCATAGCAGTTTTAATAATCTAAATTTATAAATGCAAAATTTTATTAAAAATCTTACAATATTTATGAAAAAAAAAACATTAAATAACACAATCTATTTAGTATACAATTACTTTATTTTCAAGTTTTATATTGTTTGTATTTTTTTACGGTAAATAATTTGAAAATAATCAAAGTTATCTTCTTTCCCATTGAGTCGGCAATCAATTAACAAACAAGTTTAAGATTTCCAAAATTCTTAAATATTTAAGTTAGAGTGAATTTTCCAACTTGATATAGTCCATGACAAATCACTTGGCCATACTTAGTGCATCCTTATGCACCTTCATTGTATTTCAACAATATTTAATCTTCAATGTCAATAATGAGTTTACTCCACATTCATTGTGATGTAGATTCTTCGAGAAGTTAATGTTCATTATTTTCCATTTCCCATAGTTCCACTATATCCCCAACATATTTTTAGTGTTTAATCTCAATAGTACATTCAGTGCCAACTTTACAAGTCAATGTTCACTAGATAGCATTCATTGCACCCCTCTATACAAGATCTTGTCTTTTATAAATTTGTATTTGTTGTTAGGAAATAAAATACAAGAGAAATAAAAATAACAAGAACATAGCAACATGCACACATAAATCACATGAGATTTATCCTAGAAAACCCATATGGGAAAAACCAACATCTTTCATGTATATCAACTAATTGTTGTTGTTGTTGCCGAATAATGGGAAAGAGAAACTTGTGCTATAACTTCCATGGGATTGTGCAAGGGAGAGTAAAGCTAGGATAGGAAACAGGAGAACCAAAGAACAAAGGTCCTCTTTCTCACCCACCATGATAATACTAAATCCTAAAATAATTATTGACATAGAAAATGGAAGCGCTATAAATCAACTATCAATAAACAACAATCGACACGTTAAAGTGATATTTTATATTTACTAAACAATTATTAATGCAAAGTATGTCAAAGCATGAGGGACACCATTTTTTTGGGAATGCTTTGATATTGTTTGTGAAAACATCAACAATGAACGAAATTATTTCACCAAAGTTGACAAAGAAACTAGAGAAATTTGTCTAAAGCAAATTATTTAGTTATAAAGGAAATTATCATATATGATAAACACACATAAAGTCGTAAGCCTCCATTTGACGTCACATAATTAAAATTCATCATATCGACATAAGTCTGCCACTTGTGAAACAAAGAAGAGTGAAGAGAGAGGGGGAACATCATTGCAATCAACCATGGAAAGACAAAGCATGTTTATAGTCTATCCCTCTTCAAATAGAAAAACAATCGATCTCAAATAGAGAGCCTTATGTTGTATGTTATCAAATGATAAGCTCAGGTACCTTTAGGGAAGGTAGAGAAATAAGAGCAAACCAATTGTCATCCAACCAAGTCCAAAGCTTTAAAAAATAAATTATCATAGACCATTAACTCAGGGCGTAGCTACTACCAAATATATGAGTCAATACAACATAAAACAAGGCTACATACTACATATACCTATTGCTATGCAAGAATTGAGAAGGACAAAGGATAAATGGCAATGTGTTGTCATTCAATCTTTTCCATTTAACCATTCTCAATTTCTACATAACATTAGGTATATGCTACTCTATAGCCTTATTTGAATTTGATGTATCATGTATAACCATTTCAATTATAAAAATTAATTTACTAACATTTAATTATTATTCTTTTTATCAATTTCCAAATATTATTTAATAATGAATTGTGCACAGTTTACACAATATGTAACGAATCATTATAAGAAAAATACTAAGATATAACTCAACATATGAATTATAAATTAGAATATGAAATAACCATTTAATTTCACTTATTACTCGTAAGCAAGTTATACTTATACCCTAACATATATTAAATTCATGGTTATGGTAATACACAATCTATACGTGACAATAAATGGTAGTATTTAATATTTTTACAATTTCAAAATTAAATCTTATCTAGATATGACAATAAATGGTAGTATTTAATAGCCCCATGGGATAGCACAATTGGTGAGACGTGTGCACACTCCTTTGGTATGGGGGGAGGTCACGAGTTCAAGCCTTGTGTCCTTGGGGTTACGGTTTAACATCCTTATCATCCACAAAACGTGGGGAAGTATTGGTGATTATTTTTTTTCTTTACACTTGGCAAAACAAATAGATAATTTTGATCTTCTAGATCAGGGTTGATTACATCTTTATAATACCTTAATTTTATTTTTTCCTCTAATTCTTTATCACACCACATTTTCTCTTTAAATTTTGATTTGATGTTCTTTTTAATAGTATCTTTATTTTGCAAAATGGTTTCTTTTATGATTTCATAATAGTTTAGCCAAGACCGTGCGTCTTTCCGTGCGTCTTTATGCCATCCTCGCTTGAGTTGATGAAGGTTATGACTTGATTTTGAAGCAATTTTAGGTAGCCTCTTGTCTTCCATGTTATTTTAAAATACCTAACTATATATTTTCCCAAATATACTTTCTTACAAATTCAATTATAAAGGTAACTATTAATAACATAAATGTAACTAATTTACACCTTAATAATTCCTTGAGTACTTTCTAAGAGAATCACATACGTTATATTTGATAACTCTAACATAGATTTTCATATACAATTTTGAATATTGTAAAAATTAAATGGGTATAAATTGTTAAAATATGTAGGCACTATTAAGTTGCATTAATTTGAGATAATATGAAGTTGTTGCAAGAAGCATATGGTTCATAGTAAAAGATTTAGTAACATGAAGAAGGTTTTGAAAGATAAAAGGCAACAACAATCTCTTGAACAAACCCAACTTAATCAATATAATAATGAGTCGCTGAGCATATAGGAACCTTCGTCGATTAATTGTCTCACCCTCAAATCAAATTGTGTAGTGCATAAACCAATAACAATAATTTCACTGAGATTCTTAAGGAGGTAATGAACTTTGCTGACAATTGCTTGCTGAATTCACACATTCCAACTTCTGATTAAATTAGATTATATTAATTATTCGTTTTAAATTTCCAAACCTTAGTTTAACCACTATACAACGATTACAAAAAATTTCTACTTGTATCTCTTCATTTCAACTTTATTAATTATTCACTAAGTGTTATTAAGTATTGAGCGAAAAGATATGGAGCTGATGGAGCCGTGGAGACTGGTTTTTTTTCAAATTTGGTTTAGGCGGGAATAAACCAGAAGACTATGGAGGAGGTTCACGTTACAGTGATGCCAAAGAAGAGGGTTAGTTGTACTAACTGGTTACTGGTAGCACTTGTCTTGTTTAGTTTCCCTGCTTATTTGTTTTTTTCTTTCCTACTGTTCTGGCTTTACATCCAGGGGATTAATCTCTCGCCCTCCTTTCGCAGATGTGATTATTAATGATCCATTACTACTCCAGTTACGGATTCACTATTTGTGTCATTAATTCTTATGGAATTTTAAGTTTTCTATTCTTGGGATTAGGATAGTGCCTTTGGCCTTAGCTCTTTGTCTTGTTATTCACAGTTACCATTAATACTTTCCTCCTTGGTTTTTGGGGTGGGTCCTCTCTCATAGTATTGAGTCTTGGTTTAGTGGAGTCCAAGTGGAACAATATGGCTCTAAGCCGTATTGATAGGATTAATGCTGAGGTAAATGCGTTATTAACTGACCTAGCTGAAGTACTCTAGCAAGTGGCAGACGAGAGACATCAGTCTTTTACGGGGGAAATACTTCACTCTTACCTTCCTCTGTACACGAAACACATATGGGAACTGTGGACAAACCTTCTTCACAGTGTATTGACTTTACCAGTGCCCCTGTTTCTGAACCTCTTGTGGAAACTGGTAAAAACACCTGCGCAAAGCCTTCACAGTATGGTGGTATTACTGAGGTGGTTTTCCCACCGTCTAGAGTAGAAGACAAACGCTTCTTGGGGACCCCGAAAATTATTTCAAAAGGCAGGGTCAGTCTTAGGAAGGGACGAAAACAGTGGATAGGGAAGAAAACTAACAGGAAAATGGTACTAGGATTCGACATTGGACTTGAAGACTCCTATCGGATGGCGTTGTGTGGCATCGTCGACAGATTTGCCTATAGAAACCTAAGTGCGGAGAAGTTGCCTTGTTGGATAGAATACATCTAGTTACCCGTTCTAGGCTATATTCCAGAAACTTATTTCCTGACAAAAGGTTGGGTTGGCTTTCTCTACCGAAGTCCTGAGGATGTGGATACTCTACTAGCAGGTATTTGGGTTAATGGAAAGAATAGTATTATGCTTAAACACTGGAGGTTAGTGTTTAATCCGGAGACGAAATACTTTTCACTCAGGCATTTCTGGGTTTTGTTACCAGGCCTTATGCCGTTTATGTGGAATGAAGAGGCACTTTCTGCAATTGGAAATTCACTTGGTAAATTTATGATGGTTGACAGTGAAGCACTGAATTCTCTTGTGAGGAAAGTTGGCAGGGTGTTGGTAGAACTCGATATTAATCTGGGTTTACCAGAAACTCTTGATATAGAATGGCATGGAAAGCATTTCCTCCAGAAATTAGACTATCTCAACATTATGTTCCGCTGTAGTATCTGCAAGAGTACTAAACATCTCAGAAGAGACTGTAAAGGTTTCAAAGCAAAGGAATTTCTACAGGAAGAGGCAGAACTTGGCTATTGCGAGCCTGATGAGTCATTGGAGACAGGTTTTTATGGCTCGGGGGAGACTATTGAAGATATTTCTGTTTATCGAATTGAGGATTTTGGTAACTCTATCTCGGGTAAGTTACTAAATTTCTGCCCAAATTTTTTTAAATCCTTGTCGGTTTGGGAAAGAGAGTTTCTAAATTCTTCGGAGAATTTGAAGAACTTGACTACTTGCCCTACTCATTCCCCGGTAGTCAGTAAACCCTTAGGGAGCCCGGGTAATACTACTGGCCGTCTAGACTCTTCTACTTCACTTTCTTTAGGTGGTTTGGGTATGGATTCGGTGACTCCCCTCGAAGTTGGGTTAATGGAAAGAATAGTATTATGATTAAATGCTGGAGGTTAGCGTTTAATATAGAGACATAATACTTTTCACTCAGGCATTTCTGGGTTTTGTTACCAGGCCTTCTGCCGTTTATGTGGAATGAAGAGGCACTTTCTGCAATTGGAAATTCACTTGGTAAATTTATGATGGTTGACAATGAAGCACTGAATGCTCCTGTGAGGAAAGTTGGCAGGGTGTTGGTAGAACTCGATATTCATCTGGGTTTACCAGAAACTCTTGATATCGAATGGCGTGGAAAGCATTTCCTCCAGAACTTAGACTATCTCGGCATTTGGTTCCATTGTAGTATCTGCAAGAGTACTAAACATCTCATAAGAGACTGTAAAGGTTTCGAAGGAAAGGAATTTCTACAGGAAGAGGCAAAACCTGGCTATTGCGAGCCAGATGAGTCATTGGAGACGGGTTTTTATGGCTCGAGGGAGACTATTGAAGATATTTCTGCTTATCGGACTGAGGATTTTGGTAACTCTATCTTAGGTAAGTTACTAAATTTCTGCCCAACTTTTTTTAAATCCTTGTCGATTTGGGAAAGAGAGTTTCTAAATTCTTCGGAGAATTTGAAGAACTTGACTACTTGCCCTACTCATTCCCTGGTAGTCAGTAAACCCTTAGGGAGCTCGGGTAATACTATTGGCCGTCCAGACTCTTCTACTTCACTTTCTTTAGGTGGTTTGGGTATGGATTCAGTGACTCCCCTCGACAGACAAACTTTGATAATTGGTGGGGTTCCTAGCATTTGTCCTTCACTAGAACTTTCTCCACATTCAGATGTTAATAACTCCCAACAGATGAATCCGGGGGGGTTAAGATGCTTGACAGATTTTCCTGGTTATAGAGAGTTTGAAGAAGGAGATTCTACGCTGTCTAATGTTCTAGATTCCCTTATTTCGTTCATCCACGATAAGGAAAAGATTGTCCAACTACTTGTGTTTAAGGGGAATTCAATCTTTAAGAGTGACTCTGGGATTGGGGAAGCCGGTTGTTCACTATCAAATGAAGTAAAGGCTGGAAAAGAATATGCTTGGTCTCAAGGACTGGGTATTTAATTATCCCCGATAAAAACTAGAAGTGCCCGAAAAAAGTCAACCTTGGCATCTATTGATCCTCCTGTACCACAGTTGTCCACCGAAAGTGGGGCCCTTAGAGCAATGAAGGCCCTTGCTCGATCAAAATAATGTTACTTCTCTCACTTAATCTAAGGGGGTCTGGGGGTGCCCTGAAAACAACCTCGTTGAGAAGTACTCTGGATAAGACTTGCCCTAACATTGTTTTTTTGCAGGAAACTTTGGTCCATTCGGAAAAGGCCTGTTCTTTTTTTCTTTCCATTAGACCTGACTGGCTATCTTGTGTTGTTAATTCTGTAGGCAACTCTAGTTGATTATTGGTTTCATGGGATCCTGCTTTTTTCAATCTGACCCCATTTCTTACCTGTGGTGGAATCTTATTGACATGATTCTGCCTAGAAAGTGGGAGACAACTGAATCTTTTAAATGTTTATGGGCCTTGCGTGGATCGTAAACAGTTATGGGAGAACCTAGAATCTGCTTTATTGGGACCGTTGGCACACTTCTTCAAGTCTTTCTTCCAAAGAAACAAATTGATCGACATTGCGACTGGGAAATTAGTTCCTACTTGGAGGAATGACCGTCAAGGAATACATTACATTGCTAAGCGCTTGGATAGATCAGTCATTTCTGAGGACATGGTAAAATATGTTGGTATCTTCAGAGTCTGGGTTGAATATCCATATGTCTTTAACCATGCGCCGATTCTCTTACAACTGGATCTACCGCCCTTATTCAAAGCTTATCCTTTCAAGTTTAATCCTGCGTGGCTTATTGAGAAGGATTTTATCCATTTGGAGATAGAATTATGGAAAGATCCTAAGTTTTTCTTAGAAGCTGGCAAGCAAAAACGATTGGTGTGGAAACTCAAAGATTTCAAAATAATTACTAAAAGTTGGCAAAAGAAACACAAAAAGGAAAAGATTGCCATATTGGTGAGCTTAGAACATGATATGTCTTACAGGACAAATCATTTGCATGAGGGTTTATGTAATACTATGTTGGATGTATCTTTACTAGATCTGGAAGCCGAAAGAAACCTTCTGCTAAAACAATCAGAGGAGCTATGGCGCCAACGAAGTCAAGCGACTTGGCTGAAGAGTGGTGACTTAAACACCAAATTTTTTCACAATTACACAAACTATAGGCGTAACAATAATTTATTTTGGGAAATCAAAGATGACACAGGTGAAGTTTTCAGAGGGCAGGAGAACATTAAAAAAGTGGCGTTGAAGCACTTTAATTTTTTTTACACTCACCAGAATGAGATTTCAACAATTGATCATATTAAAGTGGTCTCTTTATATCAGTGTATGGTGGACAATACAGAAGCTAGAATACTTTACAAGCCTGTTGAAAAACAAGAAATATTTAAGGTACTAAAATTTTTCAAAGTAGACAAGAGTCCTGGCTCGGATGGCTGGACAATGGAGTTTTTCAAGGAATTTTTTGATTTTGTTGGAGATGATCTATTGGAGATGGTGGAAGAATCCAGATTAAAAGGTTTTGTCCCTGGAGCATTAAATTCAACTTTCATAACAATGATACCCAAAGTAAACAAACCCAAATTGTTTGGGGATTTTAGACCGATCTCGCTTTGTAATCTATATTACAAAATCACTTCCAAGATTATAGCAGATATATTAAAACCTATTCGAACGAGATCGCTCTCTGAAGAGCATCTGGGCTTCCTCCAAGGAAGACAGATTCAGGACGCCATTGGCACTGTTCATGAATGCATACATAATATAAAGAGGAAGAATACAAAGGCCCTAGTGTTAAAATTGGACTTACAAAAAGCATATGACTACATAAATTGGGATCTACTCCGATTAATTCTACTTTAGATTGGGCTTGGACAAAATATGACAAACTGGATTATGGGATGTGTTGTCTCCACTACTTTCTCAATTCTGATAAATGGAGAGGCATCATAATTTTTTAAAAGTGAAAGAGGTATCAAACAAGGTTGTCCGCTTTCGCCTCTTCTTTTTATCTTGGTTATGGAAGCACTGAGTTTACTATTGAAAGATAGTCAGAATGCAGGGTTATTGATTGGTGTAAAAGTTTCACAAACAATGAGGATCTTGCACATACTGTTTGTAGACGATGCGGTCATTATGACCAATGCAATCATGCAAGAATGGTGGGAAATCGACAAGCTCTTGAAGTGCTTCTGTTCATCATCAGGCTTAGCTATAAATGCTACAAAATCTACTTTTCATAAGGTTGGACTCACTGACTCGGAGCTGCTTCCCTTTAAGGGGATTTTTCCATATACTTTTCTGGATCTGGAACATGGATTTAAATACTTGGGCTTTTTTATAAAATCTGGTCTCCAACGTAGTGAAGATTGGGGGTGGCTGATCAAAAAAGTTGAAAAAAGGATTAGTAATTGGTGCTTTCGGTGGCTCTCTATTGGAGGGCGGTTCACTCTTTTAAAGGTGGTATTGGTAAGTCAACCAATTTATTGCTTATCTCTTGCAGTTGTTCCTGTGTCGGTTCTAAATATTCTGAGAAAATTGATGTTTAATTTTCTGTGGAAAAATAACAATGAGTCCTTCCAGATTCACCTGTGTAACTGGGAACAAATAACACTCCAGAAATCTTTCGGAGGCTGGGGTATCAAGAATATATTTGACTTTAGCAAATCTTTGGCTGCTAATACCTTATGGAGAGTATTAAATGGAAATGGTATTTGGCATAGGGTCATCCGTGGAAAATATTTAAAGAACAGATCAGTGGATACTTGGCTCAGATCGTCCACTTTACAGGTATCTGGAACTTCACGAATATGGAGTGGTATGATTAAAATTATCCATCTTATTACACATGGTTTGTGTTGGTGTTCGGGAAATGGTAAAAATATTTCTCTTGGAAAGGATTGCATTTTAGGGATGGGGGATTCTTCTTTCTTCTCGAGAGAATTGAAAACTGAACTTGACAACAAGAACATTAGGACTCTAGAACAAGTTTTTATTAGCTCTGGACGACAGGTTGCAGGTACAAATTGGAAAAACAGCAGCGATCTCGACCTTACTGGATCTGTAGGTACAAAATGGAATTATTATCGTTCGAACCTTATAAAATTAGGGGCTTTCTTGAGTGCATAAATTGATAAGCTTATGTGGTCAGGTGGGGTCGAATCAAGCTTACCAACAGTTAAAATTTTTTATTTGAATATTATTAAAACAAAGAATCTGAACAAAGCTAAGTCATGGAGGAGATCTATTTGGCACTAGAAGATGCCACTTAAAATATTTTTTTTTATCTGGCTTGCAATAGAAGGAAAAATTCTAACTTGGGACTTCCTCCAAAAAAGAGGCTGGGAAGGTCCGAGTCGTTGTCCTTTATGCAAATCTGATATAGAAACCATTTCACATCTCTTCATTCACTGTAATTTTGCCAAAATTTCCTGGACGCACATGATTAAAGATATGAAGCTTCTGGACTGCTGGAAGGGAAACTCGTTGTCGGAATGTATAAAAAATTGGCGTGAGGAGAAATTGACTCCATCACAGACCTCTGCACTTTTTTTTTGGAACATTTGGATGGAGCGCAACAAAGCTATCTTTGATGATCTTAAACCCTCTTCTCTGGTGATTGTACACAAAAAAAAATCTCAAACTGGATTCACAATAGTTGCTCAGAAAGACATACCTCCAAGGGCTTGTTTGATTACACAAGAAAGAGGAGTTGCCTTAGCATGGTTTGATGGTGCAGCGAAGATGGGTGGAAGTAAATGCGAAGCAGGTGGGGTTATAAAATATTTGGATAAAACAGTTATAAAATGGACTTTATTTGGAGGCAAAGGCACAAATACAAAAGCAGAGCTTCTTGGGGCACGAGCAACTTTGTTTCTTGCACATTGGCTTGATATTCCAGGGATCCATATTATGGGAGACTCGAAAGTTACTATTGACTAGCTTCTTGATAATGACAAACTCCAGGTCCCAGCTTTGGAAGGATGGAAGAAGAGAACTGGAACTTTGTCATAGAATTTTAGATCCTTAAATTTCCAGCATATCTACAGGACCTTTAATGCTGAAGCGGACATCCTCTCTAAGAAGGCTCTGGAAGAAATTGAAGATTATTTGTTCTATCACCTTTGGATAGATGGAGTGGAAGGGCCTAGAAAACATATTAGAGTTCACTGGTTTTCTCCTGCATACTTAACTTCAGTTGGGGTGGTATATACAGTTTTTTTTGGTCTTGTTATGGATTAGTATATCTACTAGCTTTTGAATACTAGATGTTTTGTTTATATCAGACCTGGTGGTCCTACAAGGCATAGAGTAGAGGTTGAATACTGAACACTTATAATTTTTGCTATTACTGCAAAGACTATGAAGTCTCATTTTGATGTGACAACTTTTGTGATGAAATCTCTGTGTGGAGATCGAGATGTAAAAAAATTATATATTGATAATATAATTGAGTAAATTTTTTTCTGGAAAAAAGTATTGAGCGAAGTTAATTTATATTTATAATTTGCAATCAAGTCAATGGATTTTCGGATCAATTGAGTCGTTGCTTCTAGAACTATTATAAGCATGCCACTGCTCGCTTGAGTGTTGTATTAGGAGTATATGGATCAATCAAATAACAATTATGAATGCGTAATAATGCACAAGGTTGACGAAATTGTTATGTAATTTTCACAACCTTGTACCAAGTCAACGAAACATAGGAGATTAGGTTGACTTAAATAAGTTCCTATATTCAATAAAAAAATAAAATAAGAAATGACACATCATTAGGTTGACTTAGAGGGGTGTTATATATGGTATCAAAACGAGGTTACGACGCTGGGACCTAATGAGCCCATGTGACGGTTGTAAACCTAATTATTATATAGTGAATGCATGTATACTATTAATTGAGTATTATGTATCATGACTATATTATTAAATTGTTTTAATTAATATGGAATAGATCCTTGTAGAGTGATGTTTATCTTAAAACTATTGAGAATAAAAAGATGGAATATATGAAATGATAGGTATAAGTTTTAGAACCTTTTTAAATAAAATGGTTTATTAATATAGTCAATGGAAAAAATGATTCACGCGTAGATAGTCCTTGGGTTACCAGTAATATCCTTTAGATAAATGCATGGATTCTATGCAATGTATATAACATGACTTCTACAATAGAGTCCACTCTAGGATGGACCTTACTAAAGTAGTTAAGTTTTAGAAAAACTTTTGAAGATATTTAAGACACTTGAATAACTATTAACCTTAGATCGATTTAACCTATCGATAAAGTGAATAACTGACCTTTTTTTCTAAAAGAAATGATCAGCTGAGTAAACTGTGAAGAAATGAATGGTAATGGGGAAAGTAGAAATATGATGGAAGAGCTATTGAATATTAGTGAGTGGTTAGTATTTTTCTTAAACATATTTATAGTATCAAGAAGAATATAGCAAGGTACTACTTGATTCATTAGATTAAGGATGAGTGGTGTTTTATATGTCGATGCTCCGTGATGATAAGAATGATTAGTGAGCATAATAAAACAATTGAAATTTCCTTACTAGATCACACTTTTGAATTTTAAATATTTTTTATTTAATGATTTCAACAATTGAATGAAACAATCAATGGAATGCTGGAATATATTATGATAAAATGACAATGAGGATATAAGAAATTTTAATTAATATAGGTGTCCGAATAAAAAAGTGAACATAAATACTTGTCTTGAAAGGTGAGGATAATTGATCCGGATTTATGAGCAGAACGAAATGACTACAAATTATTAACAGATGCTCAACATAGAATAACAGAGATACAATAAAACCGGTTTTCTATTCAATAAGGAAATAAGCTGAAACTGTAAAATGCAGCGCAAAACAAGCTTGCTAGAATGGTGGTGGCTTATCTCTGAGAAGAGATATGACGGTTGCGTTCATTCACAAGAAGATGGTTACAATGAGGCTCTGAAGGCCTTTTACAATAAACAAGAATGTCAAAAACTCTAGACATCCAAAAACCTAACCCCAGGAGATGAAGCGACAAAAGTCAGGCGGGCCCCGTTTGGGTAAGTTAGTACATCAACTTCCCAGGGTCATAACTTTTGCATACGATATTTGTTTTAGGCGCACAATAGCCCGTTGGAAAGGTCTAACCGAGAAGAACAATTTCCGACTGGCCCAAGTCAATGCCTTACAAGTTGACCTGTGCCCCAAATCCCAAAAAACGTTGTTTAGGGCCTCAAAACGGCCCTAAAAGTTTGAAACCCAAAAAAACTGTCGAAAAACTGCCAAGGTGGAAAATTGTTTTTCGAGATAGTGGAATAGGTGGGTGGCCAACTATATCCACCTGGATCAATCCTCCCTCCTTAGTAAGAAATGGTCTCCATTGCGTTGAGTTTCCCCATCAGATGAGGAAATTTCTATTGAATTTGGCCCCGGGTGAGACACCTGCCTTGGTGCAAGAGCAACCCTGCTTTGACAACTCGATAAAGTTGAATCCTTTGTTGTCGAGTGCCCTTGATCTATGTGTCAACAATCTAATCACTGGATGCATGTTATATGCAGTCGGGGTTGAGCTATGTTGGTGTCAGTGGTTCTACTACTTCTGAGGTGTCCAATAATGGTGGGAAATAAGGCTGAAGGAGATCCACGTTGAACACTGGGTGTAGGCCAAGGAAAGGAGGAATGTTGTGCTCAAAATAAATATCCCCCATAGCCTTGGTGATGGTGTACAACCTATAACAGAGTGGGAGAAGCTTCTGATGGGGTCCTGTAAGGCGTTCTTTCTACAAGTGCAACCAAACTTTGTTGCCCACCTGAAACTTATGTGGCACTCGATGTTGATCATGGCACTGCTTGTACTTGTCATTGGACTTCTGTAGGATATCTTGAACCTATTGG
>ML818246.1:0-10184 GCA_009831015.1 Picea engelmannii
CCCAAAACCAACTAAATCTAGCCATCGATTGCCAAATAAATACCTAGTGACACAAGAGAGCCCTCTCTTAGTTGAGCAGGCTAGTGCCCAACTCTAAAGTAGGTTGAAACAATTACCTCTGTTGTTTGTCTATCATCCAGACAAAATTTATAGAGTGCTAACATTTTTGCGTCGCTACAAGGGAGCGAATGTGAAACCTTCCCTGGGAAAAATGACAAAGTTCAGATCTAAGTACTGATGGTGAAGAGTATTCAGACACATAAATGTTGTACATCATTCACCTAGTGACTCCATTTTCAAGAATATAGAATTAAAAATTTGTATGGCGTCTTCATTGTCCAAAGACTCAGTAGCCTAAATATTTTATTGATGACTCCACTACTTCAAGATGGATTACAAATCTGCAAGGTATGCTCCAATGAACTGCTCTCATACTCCTGGCTTTCCAAATCGTATTCCTCACATAGATTGGAAAAAATATTTTCCTAAATTCAAAGATGGGAAAGGAAATGATGCTTCCTTGCACTTGATTAGATTTCACATGCACATATGTAAGTTGGGGGTTGAATTTCATGAGGATTGTTTAATGAAAATGTTTATGGATACTCTAGAGGGAAAAGAAAGATTATGGTATGAAGGTTTAAATCCAGGCAACTTATACTCTCTTAAATATTTCCATATAACATTCTTTAAGAATTATGGAGAATCTAATCCTTCATTCTTGGTGTTTGAATATTGTTGTGAATTTTGTGAACATTTCATTAAGTACCTTGAAAACGTTTTTGGTGATGAAGAGTTTATGAATGATGAAATCATAGAAGACTTTTATTAATATTCATCCCAAAAATAAATAGTATCCCCTCCTTTGGTTGAAGATGAAGTTGATCAAGAAATTGTTGCTAAAATTCATTTTCCTTCTCCTGAACTTGATGAAGATATTCAACAAGATTTCCAACAAGACAAAGTGTTTCAAAGTTGTATTTCTTCCCCTGTGAATGATGTGGTTGTTCAAATTCTAAGTGGCCTAGACATGGATGAGGATTTGAAACTGCATCTATGGAGACTTCAAGTTGTGAATGAACAACTGACATAGAGTTTTAGGAAAGTAACAAAATAGTGTATGCCACTTTTCAATCAGAAATACAGAAAGATAATGAAGAGGCAATTTTTCTATTTGATTCCTTTGAAAATCATGGTTTTGAAAATGCATCCATGAGAACTCTAGACTATGAAATAGTTCATGTTGTTAGATTTTCACAAAATAAATTATTTAAATAATAAATTTAATGAAGAAATTAAAAGTGGGTTAACCCTAAAATAAGGAAAGTGGGCAAAGTGACCTAGAAGATGTTTTTAAGGAATCTACTCGGAGAGTATAAATAAGAGGAAAGGCTATTCCACAGAAAATTCATCTTGTGGGTCATTGTATTTTTGGAGTTACACTCCGTGGAAAATAGGGTTTGTGGCTAGTCCCGAAACTAGTCAAAAATGGGTGTTTCAGGTAAAACGTCATAACTTCTTCATAAAACATCCAAATTCAGCAAGACCAAATGTGTTGGTTAGAGTATAGTCTATAGTATTCTTTTTAATAGTTTCAGATCGATTCAGAAAATATTATGTGCAGGGAACACTCTACAACGTTGCTCTCTAGAATAAGCCAAAATTCAACAAGGTATGCCATTTTTGCTATAACTACTTTTATGAGAGGTTCCAAGTAGTGAAACCTAGAGGAATTGCATAAAACACACTGAAGAACATTGTGTATCAGTTTCAGATATTTATTCATTACAGGTACAAAGTTATGATTATTCCAAGTTAGGGTTGTTGACTAATCCAAAGCTAGTCATGTGAGACTAAAGAAAAGTTTGATGTAAATGATCGTCTATTGTTGTTTAAAGTTAAGGAAGGTTTGTAGGTATGTGATCATATACACTAGGTCTATTACATATTTATAAACCATATTTGGATGATGAAATTGATGAGGGCTTTTGGTTGAGGTACAAGTTGGGTACATGGTTGAGACAAGTAGTTGATGAGTTGGCACATACATGAGGTGTATAGTTGATGATGTTGGTACACATTGATGAGTCATATTTGATGAGTAGTTGACACATGATTGGTACATACTTGTTACATGGTTGGTTGCACTTGTTTATGGTACAGGATGATTAAAGATTATTTGGTACAGGTTGGTGCATGGTTGATGCACTTTTTTATGGTACAGGTTGGTGCATGGTTGATTCACTTGTTTATGGTACAGGTTGGTGCATGGTTGATGCACTTGTTTATGGTACATGTTGAGGTATAGGTTGATGCATGGTTTAGGTTTATTGGTACAGTTTTACAATGGTATATCTCACAGTAATAGTGTGACAATGGTTCCATCATTCTACTTCTACTTCATGGCGGTTGGACGGGGAAAAGACAGGTGATTGTAGCCACCTTCCAGTTGTAGCTAGAGAATATAGGGGGTTGTAGCCTCCTTCTGGTTATAGCCAGATAATTAGGGAGTCAGAGCTTCCCTCAGGTTGTAGCCTGAGAAACTAGGGGGTTGGAGCCTCCTTCCAGTTGCAGCTAGAAAACAAAGGAAGTTGGTGCTTCCAATGAATGTAATTCTTCAAGACATATAACAAAAAACATTATGTGTTTTTCTCCTGCTTTGGGTTTCCATGTAAAACATTGGTGTATTGTGTATGTGTATGATTGTTCATTTGTTCATTGCTTATTTACTCTGCAGTTATTGGATGATAATTCTACATTGATATAACACTTGGATTATATGGTTAAAAAGGATTAAATTACTCTATTACTGATTCACCCCCCCTCTCAGTAATCCAACAGTATATGCATGTGGATGAAATTACTTGGCTAAAAGTACACCAACTATATTACTTGTTTAGCATATACTTTGTTACATGAAATATGGGATGATCTAGTTGATACACTTGATTGATTGAGATACATAATTGTGGCACACGGTTGGAATGTTGGTAAAGGCATATGGTTGATACACTCCATTGATGATATATTATGGCATATTCTATGGTATTGATGTACATGGATGTTGTGCATGGTGGGAACACAATTTGGTACATGATTTACTTGGTTGATGTTTGTTCATGATTCTCTATTTCATTGTTGACATATATTTTTCTTCATGATGTATGGTATGGCACGCGTTTGATGCATGGATAGGTCCAAGGATCATCATAGAAAGAGCAGTTGATCTATGAGTCGGTTGAGCAGTAGCATTTGTAGCAAAAGCATATTGCAATGGTAGAATATTGTGCATATCACAGAGGAGATAGGGGGAGACATACCCATAGGGGGGGTCATTATTCTTCCCATGATTCTAGGCAGAGATATTTATCAGATGCATACTTAGTAAAATATCCCTATACTAGGAGAAAGAGAGCAGAGGCATAGTTCTTGGGGGAGCATTGGTCATAGGGGGAGCATGAGAGATATATCTTCAGCATTACATCAGAGTGATATCCCTTGTTGAAAGGGGAGATATTATTCAGAGGAATATCAAAGACATTTATAAAGGGGGAGCAGCCCCAAGGAGATAACTACCCTTTTCCATTGATGTCAAAGGGGAAGAGATAGTCACATTTATGTGATTGAGATGATTATTGATGTAGAGCATTGCCCTGTCTACATGTTGCCATCAATAATTAGTGTTGACATAAATGTTGGTATTTCCATCAATGCCAAATGGGGAGCTTGTTGAATCATGTTGTCATTGATTTCAAAGGATGATTGATTGATTGATGTCAAAGGATTGATGTCAAGGAATTGATTGATGCCAAGGGATGATTGATTGATGTCAAATGAACAATGTCTTGTCATAGTATATTGATGAAGTATGTATTGTCCTTGATGTGAATGGATTAATGTCAAGTGGAATCATAGTCATATGATGTCATGCATGAATTCAAGATGGATCTATGAGTTGTCATTTATATATAATGCATAGTTGGATTGATGTAAAGATGACTCATTATTGTCTTGATCATAAGTACAAATGGATGAACTCCAAAGTGGTCCCCTTATGGTGAAAGCCCTCAAGGGGAGACACTTTGTGATTGAGTTATCCTAGAAGTATGGTTAGAGAACCCATACATAATTGTGGAATAATGAGATGAATATCAATGAATTTGTCAGTGAAACTATCCTAGATGGATAGTGCGTTTCATGCCATTTTCGGTGGTATGTGGGACGTCACATAAATACTCACGATTTGAGAGTTATGACCTTACAAAGTTGAAGGACCCTCATATGTTGACTTGAAGCCCCAAAAGGTCAAATAAGTCAAAGTGCTTGCAAAGAAAGAGGATTATTTAAATAATAAAGTGAAGTGACAAAATCAAAGAGGATTATTTAAATATTAAAGTGAAGTGACAAAGTCAAGGAAGATTATTTAAATAAAAAAGAAAATGGAGAACTTTCTAATTATGGAAAGTGGTTAACCCTAAAATAAGGAAAATGGGTTAAGTGATCAAGTGGCTATTAGATATATGGACAAGTGGAAAATTGGGCAAAGTTGGATAGATGTGACAATATGGACAAAGTAGCTATGTGGACAATATGGTGAGTATAAATAAGAGGCAAGGGTCTCTTGTGAAAATCATCTCTTGAGCATGTATTGAAGAACTATTCTGAGAAAGAGGAGTTTGTAGGATATCATGGATGCATCAAAGTTTCTGTAAGTCTGTGATCTTGATAGCAAAAGTTTCGGAAGTTTAGAAACCCTAGTTTCTAAAGGAGTATGCGAGCAACAGTGGGCCAGAGAGTGTACATACACAGGGTGCAGTGAGACAGAGCACATACATACGTGGGCTGAAGGAGGAAAGAGCATGTACAGTGAATAAGTCATGAAGACTTGGATGTAAGATGATGATCAGGTTCTTGAAGGCTGAGGCAAGTTCCAGATATGCACTCTATGGGTTCAGATATGCCATAGAAATTATGGTATGGTTACATAGTTGTCTTGATCGATACTCTTGCATATTGTATGATGAATTCTTAAGGAATTATTGGTATGGTTGTTGTGATTTGATTTGTATTGGTTGATGGAGTGAGAATCACTCTTATGGTTCAATACTGATATGATTTCCATAATATATTGGTTTCTTATACATGATTGAATAGCATTCATATTGTATGGTTGAGGAGCATGAGGAAGTTGTTGGAGATCTTGGATGTGTTGTGATTGGTTATGGTTCAGATTGGACAATGAAAGACATAAGTGAATCTGATTGAAGGTTGCAGAGGATATGAGCTTGTCTTGAAGAGAAAAACCCTAAGTAACTCAGAAGTAATACGTAGGTTGTAGCACAAACAAGCCACGTACATACGCGAGATGTACTACTGGTAGGGCGCATACATATGTGTGTTGCACTACTAACAAGTCGTCTATCTGTTGACAGATTGGTATCTGTTGAGGATTGATTCCTCTTCTCATTTGGTGATGAGTTGTGTAAGCTGAGTCTTGCATTATAGAGTTGGTTCTCTTGTAGAGTTGTACTCTATTCATTTGTTGTTTATAACCCAAGGATTGTAGTCCATAATAAAAGGAAACTTGTACATACATCTTGTGTTCTTTTTGTTCCTTGTGATGATGACTTATTGATGGTATATGTTGTTGATGCATGTTCACATTTAACTAATTATAAATGACATCAATAAGTAATGAGTAAATTGTGATTGCTAACTAAGTATTTTTGTAAAAGGGAAAAGAATAAAAAGAGTCCCACACTCATTCACCCCCCCCTAAGTGTGGTCGGTGTGTCCAACAAGTGGGACCCCTTGTGACTCCCTTTAGTTTCTTAACAAAATTAAACACAACTAGTCAATCAATCAAACACATCCCTCCTTATGTCTCCCATCATAATTTTCATATTTTGAAAATTAATATCAATGATATTTTAAACCATATCCAAAAAATATAATATCGAAAATATAAAAAAATAGTATGTTGTCCAAAAACTTCATTAGTCAACTGTTCTCAACAATTAATAATAAAATATACTAAAAAACCATATTTTCCACTTTGGGAGGCAATTTCCCCTTTGTTTTTCTCCCTTTGACTTTTATTAATTATCCTTAGGCTATGTGGAGCCTTTAGGCTTGATATCACTTATAACATGAGAGAATTCATCTCTCAAGTGCATGCGGGATGAAAAGGATTTGACTGAATCACTTGAGGTAGAGGAGGGGGTAGAAACAACTTTTATTTTATCATGCATGTGGTGGGATTCAGCTTTGAGTCTCTTTCTTGCATGGGAAGATTGTACAAGTGAGTGTGTAGGGGAAATTTTGACATTTAGGTTAACCGGTGGATGAGGAGTAGGTAGATACAAATTGGGCTAGCCACAATGTTGGGAGACTGTTGGGTGAACAATCTCTTTCCATCCATCATTTTCAGGGACTTGAGGTTGTAATGAGACATGAGGGGGGACATGGATACCAGGGACATTTTGGGGTTGGAAGGGAGGCCTTCCTAGCCTAGGTTGGACTAACCCTTGTCCAATCCAGTTGAAACATCCATCTTGGAAGATTTGTTTTAACTTTTGTGGATGTGCATCAAAATGTATCAAAAATCTAGGCCTTCTGGGAACTCAGTTCCAATTCCCTATGCCCCTGTTATTTCAGCCATGGATTCCTCTACTGAAGAAGATCATCCTATATGCAGTTCTTATTAGAAACTAGCTTCTTAAACAAACCATACATGAAATCTCTTTAAATATGAAACAAAGCTTGGCTCAGCAACACATCAGACCCATGCAATCCAATCCATAAAAATCGTTTAATACTTGTCAATGAGCAGGGGGTGAATAAGGGTTATGGGATATCTGAGGGGGTTGTATTGAGGAAAAAAGTTATAAAATGAAAGGAATTAGAACATTATTATTGCTCAAAAAATCATTTAAACAATCAACTGTGACCCATCTTTGTGTCATCCTTTAATTGATGTAATACAGAGTTTCCATTTAATTTTAATTTTATTTTAAGAACAGGGCGTGCAAAGTGAATATGGGAATGTGAGGGGATTTGTAATGTAAAAAAAAGTGAGAGAATGATAGGGAAAATAATGGATATTGTTCATAAAACAAATTAAATAATCAATAATCATAACTCTGTATTAAAAACAATCCAAAAAGCACCAACATCCATTGTTTCTCAATTTTATACCAAACTGTCTGTTGTTCCAACAAATAATTTTCCCATTTCTCAATTCATAATAGTCTGTGCAATCATAAATTATAAACAAAACAACATTTCCATTCAACAGTCCTGTTTAACAAAGCGTCGATCTTTCTTTAATTTTTTTTTGAAGTAATCAAGAAAATGCATAGTAATATACTCAACATTTATCCCTGCTAATCCATAATACATCATGATAATAATCAACATCCATTGTTTACCAATTTACAATCAGGCCTAATTAAAATATACACATGTCTCTTTTCAAATACGAACAAATTTCCAAAATATGTCTGATATACACATAGCCTTCATCATATCAATCGACAAGATCTTGCAATGAAACAACATACAACCAAAATATAAAACCTGAGCCTTATCACTGTAGATATAACTTCCTTTTAAAACCATTGGTAACTTGTATGGTGATCCAATATAATATATGAAGCGATCATAACCAATTACACATAGGCATCATTTTTAAAACTGGCCATAACCCTGAGTGGGCATAGCAAAAACACACAAGTGTTTCCAATTGCGATCAAGACCACGTTGGTAAAACACAGTGAGTGAAACCATAATGAAAGAAGACCGTTCTCAACTCTATGAAAGTGACTATTCCCATTTGTAATTGTTCAACCAATTTTATCATAGAAATATGAGACATAGACTCGACGAAAAACCTCCATAACCATTCCACTGATAAACCAATATTTGACAACCAAGAAGGTGTTTGAAGGGAGCAAAGATAGTTGGAAATCAAATCGGATTTGTCACAATCAAATGTAGGGAGAAAAAAAGAGTGTGTTCATCTTTTAAACATACCACAGACAGTTGGAGGTCTTTCAAGACATATCAACCACAGGCATAATACCTTTCGAAAAAGATACAGCAGTGAGCCACACAATCTTCTTATTACTCCAAGGCCTGGATGAGACCAATGATTAACACCCGAGGAGAGCAAAGGGCAGCGGATAATAACCCAGTGCACATGACATGTTTAACACTTGTAGAGGAGAGGTGAAGTTTAATTGAACAATGGAAGTTACTAAAAGAAACACAGAGATATAACATCTCTACCCATTACTTAAGAGCCGAACAACTTGACAAAAACACCAGTCAGGACAAAAACATCATTTTGACATAACATCGAGATATAACTTGTATCAACCCACAACCATATAGGCATATATTAATATTAGGGCTAGGCAAGACTAGATCTTGGGATACTTCGGTGAAAATACAGTAAGAACGGGCCAACAACCATGACTCGGGGTTTGAAGAAATAGCACAACAACTGTTGGCAATCCCTCTGCGATTGGGTAAGGGTTACAATCATGATTATGAGGGAAAGAAACAACTGACGATAATACATAGAATGAAACCCTCCATCATCAACGCAGATCCATATGTACCACCATTCACTTATTATTCCACAAAGACCCATCACAATATTAAACTGATCGAGCAACTAGTCAATGCACAACTTGAAAAAAACATTTTTTTTTCTTGCAATCTGAAATATCTTATAGTCATCACAGAGAGATATAACACACATATACACAGTCGAAATTCTCAGGAACACGCAAAATCCAAGCATCATTGAGTCGTCATTTGTTCATACAATAGAGCATACATCATGGATGGAGAGAAAAATAATCATACATGTAGTAAAATGCTTAAATTGTGAGTTGGCCAAGCCTTCCTCCTTCCAAGAGCCTGAAATGCAGAGCTTCAAAACCAACAGATCGAAAAATGAAACAAAGGAACAATACTAGGGTGACGACCGATAGGGGGAGTATGGAGGGACATGCAGTAAATGCACGTCGCTTCCATCACCTGGCCTATTCAATTCAAAGTACGAGACATCCCAAAAATCATTAAATTCACCAATCAATTAAACCATGTATTCAATGCCAAACAATTTGAAATCCATGACGATATCCCTTGCATAGTGCACCACCCAATATCATTTACACGTTAACCCTTGCCATAATTCTATGCCATCATACATATTGCAATTCTATGTGTCATATTTAAATATAATGAAATTCGCATAGCCTACTAACCAACCATAGCATAATAGTTTAGGACTAACACTAATATTTTTTAACTTTTCTATTTTCATATAATCCTTTATCATAGCTCAAAATATAACTCCTTTCCCTTTAGGATTTTTTCATAGGTTTTTCTTTCTTTGTTTTGATTATGATATCACTAAAATATCTCTTGCATATATGTGGCTAGGTAATCGATCACAATGATTAGTGACATGGTTAAATCGTAGAAACTGTAAATAACATGCCCCTCATAACCATAAAAATGTTTTGGATTGCAAAAATCATTCCACAACAATGCTTCATCCACCTGTTACCATGTCAAAATGAAACCAAGACTGCATTGTCAACCATGTAGGATTGTGTAGGAAACATAAAAAACAACAATAAAAAAATGTGTGATATGTCTATCCTTGCACCTCTAGTCTACAAAGGGGTCCCACCTACTAATATTATATTATTATCATAGTTAAATAATAGGGCCTTAGCAATCCTTTGCGGGCAGAATTAATCGTTACGATTTTAATCATCAACAAACTAGTGACTCCACAGGGAAATTTGTTTCCAATAGATTAAGAAATCAGAATGGCTAGTTTCGCGGATCAAGTAACACCAGATCAAGAAGATATAAATCAGAATGATTATGTAACAAGGGGAAGTGAGAGGATTTAATGGAAAAATGATCGGGAATTTGGGACTTACTCATGGAAAGTGTTGAGGGGGTTTATCCATGTAAGGATAATCATTCAACTAAAAACATTTCTTGACTTCAAGGAAAAAAAATTATGAACTTTCTCTTTTGAATCTTGAAATGGATGAAGAAAAGGAAATAAGAAGCGGGATAAAACCAACTATCTCATAAAACAACAATGAAACCAGATAACAATTTCAATGATGCCTTCAAAGGGAACATCAAGA
>ML818246.1:30770-86500 GCA_009831015.1 Picea engelmannii
AACCAGTGCTCACCTTGGAGGTAGTTTGATCTTCCCAAAGGGTGTAAGTGAGGAGAGTGTGCCATTGGCGAGGCTTATCTTCGATGAGCCTTTTGATGATTCTTACCAGACTCTTATTGGTAGACTCAGCCTGCCCATTTCCTTGGGGGTAATAAGTTGATGAGCTAAAATTTGTAACCGCCAACATAGCTAAAAATTGGGTCAGCTTAGCAAAAATAAGTGTGACCATTGTCAGTGATAATTTCCAAAGGAAGACCAAATCTGGAAAAAAAATTATTTTCAAGGAAAGAAATCACCTGCTCATCTATCAAATGTTTAAGCGGGACAACTTCAACCCATTTTGTAAAATATTCTGGGGTGGTCAAGATAAATACTTTTCCTACTGAAGACGGAGGATTAATGATGCAGGAGCATCACCTTCAAAGTCAACAACACATACGTGGAGGTAGACAAATGACATCTCAGCAATGACAGAATTTCAAATCAAGCATTTAACTCAGAATTAAATCGGTTGTTGATATATTTTTGTAAACAACATTTTAAAATGTAACTTGTTTGTAAAGTCTTGAAGGACTATAAAAAATTGCATATATGGAGTGTCGACTCTATCTGGAAATAACTAGTAGTTATTGTAATAGGACATAGTAAGTAATAGCTTTGAATTTGAAATGATTGATTTCAGAACAAGATGAGAGAGCTCGTGGAGCCGGTCCTTAGATAGTTTTTTTCAATGTTATATTGTAACAGATAGCAAGAGGAGAATGGATAGATAGAATAGAGAGATCAGTAGAGAACAGTAGAGTATCAGAAAATACTATGTATTTTGTTTTTCATGAATGAATAGAACAAACAGAAATTGTCCCAAATCCTTGGACTATGTTCATTTCATGTGTGATTGAATGAATTTTATTATGTGTGTATGATTTATTACAGTTCATTCATGTATTATTTTTCTAGAGGTTAACTGTATGAGTTTATGACGAAGTTGGTTTAGTTTTTCGTTTCTCTTCTGATACTTGTATGCAAGGTGTGCATCTCAAATGCAAGGAGTGCGTCGACTGAGTCTCGGATTGACTCAGAGAAGTTTACAGGGAATTAGAGAAACTCATACCAAGTGCAAGGTGTGCAGAGTGTCTAGAAGCTGACAAGCTTCAAAGAACTAGTGCAGAAGAACACCAGGTGGGCAAGAAGCATTTTATTTTCAAGAAAATCCTGAAAAATGAGTTATTCAAAATCCCAAGAACACAAGGTGTGTGTGGGAGATCAAAATCATTTCAAGGATAGAAGCTTAGAAGCAATAACACTTTTCACAAGTGTTGACGATATTCGAGAGATAGATTCATTGGTGGAACAAAGGTTTGGAACCTTTGAAAGAGGATAAATTTTCCAAGGTGGAGAGATATCAGAAGCTCAGGAGGAAAAATGACCATGATCATTGGATCATAGAGAAGAAGATAAAAAATCATTGGATCAAAAGGAGGTGCAGGATTTTTATCACTTCACGTATAGAGGAGAGAAAAGATATCGGAGTTGGAACTTGAGATTCCTGAAGTCCAAAACCCCGTAATAGAATCTTGACCATTCGATCAGTAGGATATATCTGAACCATCAGATCATTAGAGGCGAAGACCAAGCATCAGTTTTCCAGGAGAAATCATAGTCGTTGATTGTTGTAAGCTCAGGAGGGAAAACAGTTTGAAACTTGAGATTCCCAAAGTCCAGAAACCTAGAACATCAAGATGGAATATCAACCATCTGATTGATCAAGCATGAACCGTCAGATATAGAAGTTCATGGACCAACAGTTGTTGGATCTGAAGGAAGTGCACGAAGTTTAGTCCTTTAGAGTGCATAGGAGGAGAGTCGAATTGTAAGGTCGTGAAGTCCTGAAATCATTGGGACCATCCATCGTTAGAAGACAGGTGGCAGTCGATCAACATTTCACTGACCCACAGGAGGGGAAATTTGAGAAAGCTCGCAAAACGCAAAGTCCCGAAAAAAGAAGGAATATATCTAAGCCATCAGATCATGAGAGAGACATGACCGTTGATTTGGTTCTCTAAAATATCGACATTTCAAGAGTCGAGAGAATGGGGGTGAATCATATCAAGATTTCCCGATACGCAAAATCCTGACGCACTCAAAGGATGGGCCCTAGGTCATGGTGAATGGTCATATGAGAGGAGATAAGGAAAGGATCTAACATTTGTTAAGCCTTTTCAGAGTTTCAGGAGTTGGGGAGTCAGGGTCGGCTCATACGTAGAAGTCCCAAAATTGCAAACCGCAACGCACCTTTTGGTTAAGTCTGTATTCATGGTGAATGGTCACATGGACAAGAGCTAAGGGAGGAGCTCGCAAGTGTTAGGCCCTGTTGATATTTTGGAAATCATGAGGATCAAGTTTGGCTCACATGTAAAACCCTGACATGCGAAGTACCAAACGAATTTTGTGTAGGCGCGCGGTCACAACCCGTGGTTGTATGGAGGCGAGGCTCACGCTTGGTGTTTAGTCGCTTACGGAGATTTTCATAAAAGGACTTACAGATTTGTTCATGGGATTCCAGTAGGGAATCTAAGAGCTGCTCCAGCTCGTATATTTGAACAATCTAGTGACCAGTAGGTCAGTGGACCCTGCCGAGGTAGGGGGTCTGCATCAGGTGGTATCAGAGATAATTTTGAATTTTTTTGCAAACAGCAAACAAAAGGAGAAAGGAGGAAAGTTGGTATCATTTTTGATATCAAATAAATTTAATTTATGTTTGTAGGTGACGCAGTGAAAAATCATTTGATGGACTGTTTGAGTGGAGCAAGTTATTTTTCCAAGATAGAATTGAAGAGCGGATATCATGATGAGAGAGGGGGATGAATGGAAAACATCATTCAAGACAAATGAAGGATTTTTTTAATGGTTGGTCATGTCATTTGGGTTGACAAATGCACCAAGCACATTTATGAGGTTAATGAATGAAGTGTTGAAAGACTTCATAGGAAAATTTATCATAGTATATCTGGATGATATACTAATCTTCAACAAAAAAAAGGAAGAACACTTAAGACATCTGACATCAGTGATGGAAAGGTTGCAGCAAGAGAAATTGTTGATAAATGTTAAGAAGAGTTCTTTTATGAAGAAGGATCTCATATATTTGGGATTCGTAATCTCTTCAAATAAATTGAATATGGACCCATAAAAAGTGAGAGCGATCAAAGAGTGGTCGTCACCAAGCAACATATTTGAAGTAAGAAGTTTTCATGGGTTAGCAAGATTTTACAGAAAATTTATCAGAAATTTCAATGGCATATGTGCACTCATGCTGGACACTGTGAGGAAGAAACAAAAGTCCTTCAATTGGAAAGAGGAAGCTGAAAAATTTTTCAAAGTGTTGAAGGAGAAAATCACAGAGCAACCAATTCTCGTCTTACCATATTTTGCAAAAACATTTCAGGTGAGATGCGATGCAAGTGGATTAGCTATTAGAGAAGCCTTGAATCAGGATAATAGGCCAGTTTCTTATATCAATGAGAAATTGAATGACTCCAAGCAAAAGTATTCCACGTATGACAAGGAATTTTATGTAGTGATTCAAGATTTGAAAAAATGGAGACACTATCTAATTCCTAAAGAATTTGTCTTTTACAATGATAATCAAGCTTTGTAATTTATTACTAGGCAAGAGAAGTTGAATCAGAAACATGCAAAATGGGTAGAATTTATGTAGAATTTTACTTTTGTTATCAAACACATTGTTGGAACTGCTAACAAAGTTGTTGATGATTTGAGCAGGAGGAGTTTGATTATACAGGAATTTCAGGTGGAGACCTTGGGGCTCAAACACCTCAAGGAGATGTATAAAGAAGATGCATATTTCAAAGAGGCTTATGAGGCATGCAAGAATCCTTTTTTGGGAGATAGAAGCCCATGGACTGAATATTTGATCCAGGATGGATTACTGTTCAAGGGAAGCCAATTATGCATTCTGAAGTGCTCAATGAGAGACAACCTATTGAAAGACAAACATAGTGGAGGTTTAGCTGGACATTTTGGTCATGATAAGACATTTGTGCAGCTAAGAAATCCGTACTATTGGCCAAGCATGAGGGAAGAAGTGAAAAATTTTGTGAACAAATGAAGAATTTGTCAGTATGCAAAAGGAAGACAACAAAACACTGGTTTGTATCAGCCATTACCAATTCCAGATAGGCCATGGGATGCAATCAGTGTGGATTTTGTTTTGGGATTGCCTAGAAATAAAAAAGGGAGAGATTCCATATTTTTTGTAGTGGAAAGATTCTAAAAAATGGCACATTTCATACCATGCCAGAAGACAAGTGATGCCACACACATCACCAATTTGTTTTTCAAAGAAGCAGTAAGACTGCATGGATTTCCAAGAAGCATAGTTTTAGACAGGGAAACCAAATTCATAGGACACTTTTGGAGGACTCTATGGAAGAGGTTGGGGATGAACTTGTCCTTTAGTTCAACATATCACCCTCAGATAGATGGATAGACTGAATTAGTAAACAAGAGTCTCAAAAACTTGTTGAGAAGTTTAGTCACTGAGCAAGGTCGACAATGGGATCAGATTCTGGCACAAGCAAAATTTGCATTCAACAATTCAATGAACAAGAGCATAGGAAAAAGTCCATATGAAATTGCATATGGTATACAACCAAGAGGGATTAGAGAGTTGAGAGATTTGAATCAATATGAGTTCAGAAATGCTAGAGCAGAGGATTTTGTGACAAAGATACAGAAAATTCATGACAGAGTCAGAGAGTAGCTACAAGACAGCAGTCAAAAATATAAGAGCAGAGTTGATCAAAAGAGGAGAGAAGTTCAATTCGAAGTTGGGGATGAAGTTTTATCTCATTTGAGAAAAGAGATATTCCCAAGGGGAACGTACAACAAATTAAATATGAAAAAGATAGGACCATGTAGGATTCTCAGAAAATTCACAGCTGATGCTTATGAAATTGAGTTGCCAGACAATGTTGGGATGTCACTGATATTCAATATTGCAGACTTGTATCCTTATAGGAGAGATGAAGCAAGAGAATCAGATGATCAGATATAAATTCAGTGGGAAGAGAAATTTCCCATAGTAGAAAAACCTCATATGTAGAAAATTATTGAACAAAGGGATGGAAGGAAAACTAGGAGGAAGACATATCCTGAGTACTTAGTGAAGTGGAAATATCATCCAATGGAAGATGCAAGTTGGGTCACAAAACCTAATATTTTGAAGCATGGAAAGATAGTGCAGGAGCTCATGGATAGGAGTCCATGAAATTTTTTAACCAAAGGAGTATGATGTAGGAGCATCGCCTTTAAAGTCAACAACACACTCGTGGAGGCAGACAAATGACATCTCAGCAATGACAAAATTTCAAATCAATCATTTAACTCATAATTAAATCGGTTGTTGAGATATTTTTGTAAACAACATTTTAAAATATGGAGTGTCGACTCTATCTGGAAATAACTAGTAGTTATTGTAATATGACAGAGTAGGTAATAGCTTTGAATTTGAAATAATAGATTTCATAACAGGACGAGAGATATCATGGAGTCGGTCCTTAGATAGTTTTTTTCAAGGTTGTATTGTAACAAATAGCAAGAGGAGAATGGATAGATAGAATAGAGAGATCATTAGAGTAGGGTAGAGTAGCAGAAAACACTATGCATTTTGTTTTTCATGAATGAATAGAACAGACAAAAATTGTCCCAAATCCTTGGACTGTGTTCATTTCATGTGTGATTGAATGAATGTTATTTTGTGTGTATGATTTATTACAGTTCATTCATGTATGATTGTCTGAGAGGTTAACTGTATGAGTTCGTGATGAAGTTGTTTGAGTTTTTCATTTCTCTTATGATAATTGTAGGCAAGGTGCGCTTCTTGAATGCAAGGAATCTGTATATTGAGTCTCTTATTGACTCAGAGAAGTTCAGAGAGAATCATAGAAACTCATACCAGGTGCAAGGTGTGCACAATGTCTAGAAGCCAACAAGCTTCGAAGAACAAGCACAAAAGAACGCTAGGTGGGCGAGAAGCATTTTCGTTTCAAGAAAATCCTATGAACTAAGTTATTCAAAATCAGGGATGATTTTAGGGGACAAATTTTTCTCATGGGATAATTTTCCATGGTTTTTCCAAAAAAGAGATTCTCTATTTTAAAAATGATTTGCCCAAATTCTATAGGATAAAATTATTTTACCTTAAAAATCACCAAAATTTTATAAAAAACTATATAAAATCCTTAGAAATTTGAATATTTTTACAAACATATCGCCAAACATTTATAGTTGGCATATGAAGGATTAGTAATATTCGCCAAGGTTTCTAAATTTTAAAATAAATTTCCATCCTTAAAATCATCCCTGTTTGAAATCCCGAGAATGCAAGGTGTGCATGGGAGATCGAAATCATTTCAAGGATAGAAGCTCAAAAGAGATAACATTTTTTGCAAGTGTTGAAGAGATTCCAGAGACGGATTCATCGGGGGAACAAAGGTTTGGAACATTTGAAAGTGGATAAATTTTCCAAGGCAGAGAGATATCAGAAGCTTAGGAGGAAAAACGACTGTGATCGTTGGATCATAAAGAAGAAGATCGACAATCATCAGATCAAAAGGAGGTGCAGGAGTTTTATCACTTCACGTACAAAGGAGAGAGAAACTATCGGAGTTGGAACTTGATATTCCCGAAGTCCAAAACCACGGAATAGAATATCGACCATCCAATCAGCAGGATAGATTTGAACCGTCAGATCACTGGAGGCGAAGACCAAGCATCAGATTTCTAGGAGGAATCACAATCGTTGATTGTTGTAAGCTCAGGAGGGAAAGCAATTTAAAAATTTATATTCCCAAAGTCCAGAACCTTGGAACGTCGAGATGGAATATCAACCGTCCAATTGTTCAAGTGTGAACCATCAGATATGGAAGTGCATGGAGCAACAACCGTTGGATCTATAGGAAGTGCACAAATTTTAGTCCTTTAGAGTGCATAGGAGGAGAGACGAGTTGCAAGGGCACGAAGTCCCAAAATCATTGGGACCATCCATCATCAAAAGATAGGTGACAGTCGATCAACATTTCGCTGACCCGCAGGAGGGGAAAGTCAAAGGGGAAAATTTGAGAAAGCTCGCAAAACACAAAGTCCCGACAAAAGAAGGAATATATTTGAGTCGTCATATCATGAGAGAGACATGACTGTTGATTTGGCGTTCCAAAATATCAGCATTTCAGGACTCGAGAGAATGGGGGTGAATCGTATCGGGAGTTCCCGATACGCAAAATCCCGATGCGCTCAAAGGATGGGCCCCAGGTTGTGGCGAATGGTCATATGAGCAGAGATAAGGAAAGGAGATAACATTCGTTAAGACTTTTCATAGTTTCGGGAGTCAGGGATTTAGTGTTGGCTCATACGTAGAAGTCTCGAAATCGAGAAATGTGATGCACCTTTTGGTTAAGTTTGTGGTCATGGTGAATGGTCACATGGAATGGAGCTAAGGGAGGAGATAACAAGTGTTAGTCCATGTCGGGATTTTGGAGATCGTGAGGATCGGGTTTGGATCACATGTAAAACCACGACATGTGAAGTCCTGAAACGCCTTTTGTGTAGGCGCGTGGTGATAGCCCATGGTCATGTGGAGGTGAGGCTCATGCTTGGTGTTTAGTCACGTAGGGAAAGTTTCATAAAAGGACCCATGGATTTTTTCGTGGGATTCTAGTAGGGAATCGAAGAGTTTCTCTAGCTCATATATTTGAATGATCCAGTGATCGGTAGGTCAGCGGACCCTCCCGAGGTAAGGGGTCTGCATCAATTAATAAGACCAATAAATTCCAAACCCCACTTTTAAAAAGGAAATTCTAGGAGGATAGGTTGTAAGGGAATGGTTGAAAGACATTCTTTCCTAGCAAATTTCTAGAACTTATCACAAGATCTCGAAAAAACATAAGAATCATGAAATATTTAAGGCCAATAGTATCATTTTTTGATAATCTTAAAAGCAGTGGTTTTAGCAGAAAAATGACCTCCTACATGAATAACATAATTTGAAGAACCATCAGTTTCTTGCAACAATTTTTGTGCTTCCTCGTTGTTTACACAATGAAGCAACATACCATCAGTAGATCTTCTAAATAAGATGTCTCCTATAATGATGTATCTAGTAGATTTGAGATGGAACCTTCTTCTTTGATGAGTGTCTAAGTTATCTCGACATCTTTGGTTTTGCAAATAGTAAACCAAATTTTTATACCAAGGATGTTCAGACACATGAAGGATTTGATTATCAATGTAGAAAAGTGTTGATAGAGAACTATCATGTTCGTCAATTTGTTCACTGGTTTTAGCATGTTGAGCTAAGTGAAGGGCTAAGTAACGTCCCTTGATGGTGTTAAAATTCACGATAGTTAAATCATGCTCCTAGATATTGGTAAGCCAATGTGCAAGCTTCCCTGAAACATAAGTATGTGAGAGAAAAAACTTGACAGTAGATAAAGGGACTTTTACCAATGTGTGCTTACCTAAGATGAAGTGGCAAAATTTTTCAACAACTTTAACAAGAGTGAAATCATGTTTTTCAATAAAAGAATATTTAAACTCATCATAAAACAAGATTTGACTCATGTAATCCACTAGTTTTTTATTACCTTGGTCATCACCTTACATAAGGATAGTAGAAATTGCTTCCTCTGTGGAATTAGTATATATCATAAATTCTTTCTCAAAATCCGTCTTCACCAGAACCAGTCCGGAACTGATTGCTTTCTTGATCCCTACAAAATAATTTTTGAAATCATCTATCCAATAAAAGGAACGATATTTCTTAAGCATATTATGAATTGGCTTGACCATTATAGAAAAATCAGGAACAAAGTTATGGACAAAGTTAATAACACCCATAAAAGCTTGAGCCTCCTTCTTGGAAGTGGGAGCAGGAAGATTTAGGGTAGCAACAATCCTTTTAAGATCAATGCTTATTCCTGAATCAGATACAATGTGTCTGAGATTTCCCTTCATAACGTCGAAAATAGACTTAAAAGGATTTAGAAATATTCCAAATTTCCTGCATCGCATGAGAACTCTTTTAGGATGACCAAAATGATCTAATCGGTTTTTAGAGTACACAATTAATTCATCAACATAGAACTGATTAATCTTGCTGATCAAATCGTCAAAATCTATTTGAATAGCTCTTTGAAAAGTGGCACCTGCATTATAAAAGACAAAAGGTGTATGGTCATAAGAACAAGTGCCCCAACGAGTAATAAAAGTGGTTTTCTATTTATCTTCCCTTTTTATCTTGATTTGATTGTAACCAAAAAAACCGTCAAGTAAGGACATCATCTGTGACCCTGCAACTTGTTGCAAAATCATTTCCATATTAGGGAGAGGAAAGTGATATTTTATACTATCCTGATTCAATGTGTGAAGATCTATGCATAATATGATTTGACCAGTTGTTTTCTAAACGAGAACCAAATTGGAAACCCATTAAGAATACTTAACCAGAAAGATGATCCCAACCTTCAAGAGTTTTTCCAACTCCTTTCGAATAGTTGCTTCCAGTGCAGGGTTAATGGGTATTTGTTTTTTCCTAACTAGTTCTATGCCCTGCTTGATAGGAATGGCATGTTGTATAAGTGCAGGATCAAAACCGTGGAAATCCTCATAAGACCAAGAAAAAGCATCTTGAAATTCACCAAGCAGTCTAGCAAACTTCAGTTTTTCTTCATCGGAACATTGGGAACCTATTTTAACATTCTTTGGAGACTTAGGTGTTCCAATGTTCAAGGAAATGATTTAACCCACTTTCCTTTTTGACTCCTCTTCTTTATGTTTATCTTTGTTTCCTACATCACTCGATGAAAATGAACTTTCTAGAGGATTCAAGCCTTTGGGAATCTTGTTATCTTCCATTGATATAATTTCCTTAGGCTTATAAGGTTCATTTTGAATGAAAGCACAAATGATATAATCACTAGAGAACACCTTCCATGACTTTATATTGTCAAGGATGTGTGGACGATACAAATATTGAAAGGTACAATCAGTTCTTTATGGTAGAAGTTGTTTATTAGGAGAGGTTGCAAAAATAGCTAACCAATCAGCCATTGAGTTCAATTCCCTTTTAACATGAGTGATGTTGAAAGATAGCAAGTTTGAGATAAGTTCCCAAATAGTTTGGTTGTAGCGTTTCATTAACTTGTTTCTAGGAGAGTATATCTTACGTACAAGGTTTAAAAAAAAATTGGAATCCCCAAAAACTGTAAGGTGACCACATCCCAGATTATAGGCATTTTCAATACCTAACATTAATGCTTCAAATTAATTGACATTTTTTGTGCAAGAAAACTCTAACCTATAGGAAACGTTATGAATTTTACCCACAGGAGAGTACAAGATAATACCAGCGTTGTTTCCTTCATTGGAGCATGAACCATCAAAGTGCATATGCCACATCTCGTCGTCCAAGTCGATTTGTTCCAAGGTAGTGTTTTCCTCCTCGGGAAAGATGGAATACATGCATAGGTCCTCCTCAATATAATTCACATTAGCATGTGGGACACTTTCTATGTAAGGTTAAATTCTCCCCTCTCTTAGGACTATGATGGTTTTACCATTCCAAGAAATGGATAAGCGTGTCCCATCAAGTGAGAGGTATCCACTCGTCAAAGCTTTCCAATCTCTTCCTAAGATGATCGAGTAGTTACTTACTGGCATATCAATTACCTAAAAATTAAGGGTTGTCCTTATTTCAGGGTGCACACACAAAACCAAGGTCACGTCCTTGATTTCACCTATGGATGTTTGATGTAGACTATTATAAGAGAGCATGCTTCTGTTGTTTTCATTTGTACAAGACAAGCCCATATGTTCCATAATAATATTCAACATTACACTTGGGCCCGAACCATTGTCAATGAGGCAACAATGGGAAATCTTATCCATAATCTTTACAGAAATATAAAACGGGGGGTTTTTTATAGGATGTCTAAAGGTATGTACACCTACTTTATTTACAGATGAATCCTCTTCATCTACCTCTTCAAATAGGTTGGCTACAACATAATCTTTTCCTTCCATAAAAAAATTTAGAGGCTTATGTTGTTCAGAGACAACAACCATGTCCAGGAGGGTTGCATTTGCTTTGATATTGGGTAACTAATTTAGAATGTTGCATTTGGAAGAGGGGAGAGGGGAGGTAGTTCCTTGACTGTCAGGAGCCTTAGGAACCTAAACAATAGTATCTTTTGAAGATGATATTGGGCTAGAAGAAGTGCGGGGAGGATCATTTTTTATTTTGGGAGCATATGATTTATTCCTAGTATTTATGATCATGACATCTTTTGGCTCTAAAAAGTCTATGAAATCAATAGTAGTTTTACGTCTCTTACCAAATATTTTATCTCTCGCACTCTTCTTTACCTCACAAGCACTTTCCTCATGGTGTTCCTTGTAAAAGTTACACCAACTACGAGGCATGATAGCTTTAGGCTGGAAATTATTTTCATTTGGATTTCTAAAGGGGGGTGCAGAAGAAGATGAAGATCCAGGGGTAAGAAAGGGGACATTTCCTTTCCACTCATATGCTATCATTCAATTATTCATGTCTTGTACAAGTTGTAAGAGGGCAGGCATGTATGTATGCTTAACCGATTCTTCCTTAGGAAGACTTTTTCTTTCAAGTTGTTCCTCATACTCTAAACAAGTGTGCAGAGCATAACCAAGGTTATCAATGGCCTTTTCCTCAAGCCTATGATGATAGAAGGAAGGTAATGCATTATAATAATTCATGAAAGCGGTTTGGTTCTGAGGGAAAATGAGTTCATGGATTTGGTTGTATAATTTGGTGAAACACAGGTTGAAGGACTTGATAGTCTCACCATCCTTATAAGTGATGTTATTGTACTCCTGTAACTTCTCAGCTGGGATTTTGGATTGCCCATAGGTAGATTTGAACCAATAGACTAACTCCTCCAAAGTAGATAAAATATTAGGAGGGATATCAAATAAATTGGTTGTAGCCTTCCCTTCAAGGCAATTCACAAATAAGCACATACAAGTATCGTTTTCATTGGCTCCTATGTTGTGACAGAAATTAGAAAATTCCACTAAGTGTTCATTCGTAGTGACAGTGTTATTACCTGAAAACCTAGGGAGATACTCTTTGAATTTAGGAAGTGGATGAGTAGCATGTCCTAGGTTAAGAGGGGAGGAAACATTCCACGGGGTAGTTGTATCATCTTCTTCAAACTAAAAAATCCCATACTTTTTAATGACTTTGGCGGAGTTTGTGGTAGATTGGATAGGGACTTGGTGACTATATAAACTACCAATCACCGACGAAGCTTAACATTGAGATGAAGAAGCATCTCCAGTGCCACAAGAGCCACCAATAGATTCCATCTTGTGGATGATAGGTAAGGGAGAGAAAGACGAACTAGAAGAATCAGACAAATTTCTCCTTAGAGCACTTTGTTGGGTTGAAAACACAACATTCCTTCTTCCTATTTCAGCAATAGGATTAATTTCTAGTGATAAACCTCTTCTTCTCCTAGAAATATGAGGGTCTAAGGACATGAAAAGAAGATCAAAATTGTAGGAAAAAGAAAGCTATGGTTGATTCCTAGGTTTTCTTTGCTTAGCTTCCCAACGTTCTTGGACACTTATGTCTTGTTCAATTGTTGCCCATGAGCGATTATGCTCAACCCGGGTATTATCTGTATCTAATATGGTATTAAAAAAGTTTAAAGCAATGTTGGTCTGATCTTGAATATCGGGCTCAATATTGGGTTTCCTTGCAACAGGTACAGTCATTAAGAAATGAAACAGTCAAAGCATCAATATCATAAATGTAAATATATTCAATGATAATCAAGAACAAAAATCAACCAAAGAGATATGGAAGATCTCCCCAGTATGGTTGCCAAATAAATTTTGAGGAAAAGATATGAAATAATCTTACTCAAGCATTTTCAGATCTTGCTTGGCTAAGGAAAGATAGACGGGAATATCACCCTATGTTTATAACCTCAAAAATTGTTTCCTAATCCATAAGTATTAATTACAAGGGCTTAGGCTGATTTTTTATAAACAAAATATTGTTGTAAAATTCAACAATTTTATATAATTTTTTGAATATAATAAATGCAAAAGTGAATGTAGATAAAAAAACAAAAATACCAAGTCACATATTAACACAGATGAGACAGAATAGAAATCGCTTATTTCATTCCAAGAAATCAAAAGAATCGATCTCTTTACAAAAATCCCTGAGGGAGTTTGGACCAAAGTCAAACTTAGATGTCCCTAATGAAAACCATACAAAAGGACTTCTGACGGAAAGTAAAAAACTGAACTTTAAAATATGGATCAACTTGCCACATATTGTTTCCCACTTGACTCTGCACAATATCCTTTATCAGTCATGAAATTTAATTCATAAACAGACAAGTCTACACGGACTGTCAAAGATAGATCAACACCTCTTAAAAACAAGTTTTTGAATGATGTAATTCATCCTTGAATCTTGTTGTCTACAATAGGACCCTTCTGTCATAAAAGAGAATTAGGCTTTTAATGAATTAAAGAATGAATGAAAACTAAACTATCTCAACAAAACTCAAGAGCATACCTTATTATGTTTTCTCGTTCTATTCTCCACTTGGTCTTCCTTCTCCTTTTTCCTTTAAGCAATCAAAATTAGTTGAAGTAGTTCAACTACCTCTTTTATTTAAGTTAACTAAAACTCAACTAACTTTTAGTTTAGGGGAAGAATTAATATAACAATAATAAAGGTCTTTAATAAATAATAACTAGTAGGTGGGACCCCTTGTGACTCCCTTTAGTTTCTTAACAAAATTAAACACAACTACTCAATCAATCAAACACATTCCTCCTTGTGGCTCCCATCATCATTCTCATAATTTGAAAATTAATATCAATGATATTTTAAACCATATCCAAAAAATATAATATCCAAAATATCCAAAAATAGTATGTTGTCCAAAAACTTCAGCAGTCAACTGTTTTCAACAATCAATAATAAAATATACTCAAAAACCATATTTTCCACTTTAGGAGGAAATTTTCCCTTTGTTTTTGTTGTCTCCCTTTGACTTTTCTGAATTAGACTTAGGCTGTGTGAAGCCTTTAGGCTTGATCTCACTGATAACATGAGATAAATCATCTCTCAAGTGCATGCGGCATGAAACAGATTTGGATGAATCACTTGAGGGAGAGGAGGGGGCAACATCAAATTTTCCTTTATCATGTTTGTGGTGGGCTTCGGTTTTGAGTCTCTTGCTTGCGTGGGAAGACTATACAAGTGAGTGTGTAGGGTAAATTTGGACATTTGGGTTAACCGGTGGAGGAGGAGAAGGTAGAGACAAATTGGGCCAGCCACGATGTTGGGAGACTGATGGGTGAACAATCTCTTTCCATCCATGATTTTCAGGGACATCATGTTGTAATGAGACATGAGGGGGAACAGGGATACCAAGGACATGTTGGGGTTGGAAAGGAGGCATTTCTGGCCTAGGTTGGACTACCCCTTGTCCAATCCAGTTGAAAAATCTAACTTGGAAGAGATGGTTTAACTCTTGTGGATGTGCATAAAAATGTATCAAAAATCTAGGCCTTCTAAGGCCTCTGTTCTGAATCCCTCTGCCCCTGTTATTTCGGCCATGGATTCCTCTGCTAAAGAAGATCATCCTATATGCAACGTTTATTAGAAACTATATTATTAAACAAACCTTACATGAAATCTCTTTAAATATAAAACAAAATTTGGCCCAGCAACACATCAGACCCATGCAATCCAATCCATAAAAATATTTTAATACGTGTCAATGAGCAGGGGGTGAATAAGGGTTTTGGGATATCTGAGGGGGTTGTATTGAGCGGAAAAGTGATAAAATGAAAAGGATTAGAACATGATTACTTCTCAACAAATCATTTAAATAACCAACTGTTTTATAATAACAAAATAATATCAACTATGACCCATCTCTGTGTCATCCTTTAATTGTTGTAATACAGAGTTCCCATTTAATTTTAATTTATTTTAAGAAAAAGGCGTGAAAAGTGAATCTGGGAATGTGAGGGGATTCGTAATGTGAAAAAAAGTGAGAGAATGATAGGGAAAATAATGGATATTGTTTGCCCGCACGGTTGTAGACGGATTGGCAAGTGTCGTGTAAATGGAAGGAAATTTGTAAAATGAAGTCTCATGTTCGATTCTCACCCGGATTTACTCGTGCGCCATTCTTGCGGGCTGGGTGGTTGCACCTGGGGTTATAGTGGTAGCCGACGGAGATCGACCCGGTGTCACGTGAGTACGAGAACTGCCAGTTTCTGATTCCCCCAGTACAAATAATAATAATAATAATAATAATGGATATTGTTCATAAAACAAATTAAATAATCAATAATCATAACTCTGTATTAGAAACAATCCAAAAAGCACCAACATCCACTATTTCTCAATTTTATACCAAACTTTTTGTTGTTCCAATAGTTAATTTTCCCATAATTTCTCAATTCATAACAGTCTGTGCAATCATAACTTATAAACAAAACAACATTTCCATTCAACAGTCTTGTTTAAAAAGCACAAATCTTTATTTTTTATTTTTATAAAGTAATCAAGAAAATGCACAGTAATATGCTCGACATCTATCCCTAATAATCCATAATGCATCATGATAATAATCAACATCCATTGTTTACCATTTTACAATCAGGCCTAATTAAAATATACACATGTCTCTTTTCAAATACGAATAGATTTCCAAAATATGCCCAATATACACACAATCCTCATCATATCAATCGATAAGATCTTGCAATGAAACAATAGACAACCAAAACATAAAATCTAAGCATTATCACTATGGATATAACTTACTTTTAAAACCATTGGTAACATGTATGGTGATCCAATATAATAAATGAATCGATCATAACCAATTACACACAGGCATCATTTTTAAAACTAGCCATAACCCTGAGTGGGCCTAGCAAAAACACACAGGTGTTTCCAATTGCGATCAAGACCATGTTGGTATAACACAGTGAGTGAAACCATAATGAAATAACACATCTCTCGATTGTATGCAAGTGCCTATTCCCATTTGTAATTGTTCAACCAATTTTATCATAGAAAGACGATATAGAGACTCAACGGAAAACCTCTAATGGGTGTTATATATGCACTAAAAACACACTAAAAACCCTCAATTAAATTGTCAACCCGGGGTAAGTAAACTTAGAGTTGTAGAAAAATAGATACCAAGGTATAAGGGTTGGTAGTAATATAGTAAGGGTTGGTAGTAATATAGTCTAACTAAGTAAGTGGCTATCTAAGGGCTAATCTATTTAAGAAAAGACTATTAATGAGCAAACCCTACTAAAGAAACTTAAACTATGTAAACTAAGTAACCTTTGGACCAAGGATCGATGGATAATTATAGGAAAGCAAATGAAAACCCTACTTAAAGAAAACTATTTCATTCATAACAATAAGCAAAAGAAAACTATTTAAGCATAACCATAAGAAAAAGCAAAATATTCATCTAATAAGTAAATAGCAACAACAAACTACTTCAACTAACCTACTTAAATGCAATAAGCAACTATCCTATGAAAGCAAGAAAATAGCCAAACAAGAAACTAACCTATTAAAGCAAGTAAACAACTAACTAACCTAGGATGACTTCTACAGCAAGTAAACTAATCAATAAGCAACTAATTAAACTAAGAAACAAGTGAACTCTATTCTTAAACTAATCTTCACAACTATTTCTAATTTACAAAAGGAAATCTACTAAATTGAAAGTAAAGAGTAACTAACAACTAATCCTTAATCTATGATAAGCAAACTACTCTTTAATCTACCAAAGCAAGAAGACTACCTATCCTACAACAACAAGAAAACTATCTTCTAATCTATGAAAGCAATAAAGCTATCTTCCAACCTATGAAAGCAAGTAAAACTAAATATAGTGTTGATGGTTGTGTGAATGTATCTGGTGTCTTATAATATCACGATGGAATTTAATAACCAAAGATAATTCAAGAGGAATAAACTTGATATTGACTTCAATAGCAAAGTGAAAAGTCTGAATTAGGCAATCCAGTGAGAACTTATCCATTATGGGAACAACATCAATTATCCTGCATATCCATGTGATTATTACTCATGCATTAATCATCAACAGTTATAAAGAGATTATGAAATTCAATTTCACTCTATACTACATAAGCAAACTCATACTAAATTCAATCATTAACTACAAATTGAAATTGCATCCTAGATCTAAGAAATAAATTACATAAAATAAACTAAACTAGCTCTATCTTAACAATTCAAATTGGAAAAAGGAAATTTGTCATAAACAGAACTTAAAGACTATTTCAGCATATGACAAGAAATAAACTGAGAAATCTAACTAAAAACTAGATAAGTAAAATCAAACAACAATTAGATAAGCATTCTACAAATAAAAACTAAAGCTAGCACTATCCATCCACCGAAACCCTGTCAAAAAAAGCATAAATGAAAAACTATGTTCTAAAACTCTGTTTTTATCATCTATTCCAGCATAAAAGAAAACTTAGTTTATCATGTAGCTACACACACGGTTAGTCTCTAAGCTTGCAAGATTGCTTCTATCATCTACAAAGTCATTGCATATTAACAAGATCCTCCATATTAACCAACAAAACTAAATTAAACCAATTAAATCATAAACAACAAGTTATATAACAAAGAAGTAAACTGGCAATTCATATACAGGAAATAAAATAAAAAGACATATATGCTATGTAATTCATAAACAAACTCATAGAAAAGTTACCCAAACTGTTGATGGGACCCCTAGCAAGTCGTGGTTACTCCTCAAATGCACACCACAAACTCAACAAAGAGATTTCACCATTAAAACTTAAAAACACAGGTTTTACACAGTCTGGCAAAACAGAGATAAAATTGTCTTTGTCTCTAACACATGACTTCTTAACAATTGTATGACCACTAAGGTGGTATTTATAATATTTACATACTGAGAGGTTGACCACTGGAGGATTGAACCTCTTCTAAAAATAGTAAATTACATTTAATGATTCCCTAATTGCCGAAATGAAGCGAGCTAATAATCACCCAACTTAACAACCCAAATCGAGTTGTCAAGAGTTCAATAGCTGGAGGGCACGAGCACGAGAAAAATCCATGTCTCTGATTTTCCCATCAATGAATTCTGATACCATAACCACCAACTCACCCATTGTTTTTGTGCAGGATGGAGTGTCGGATGGAGTACCGGACTAAGTGTTGGATGGAGTATCGGACTGAGTGTCAGAAGCAAAAACAAGCTGTGATTTTGCCCAGTGACACAAAAAATGAAAATTAGATTCCTGGAAACATAAAAACATACTGAATTACACTCAATATCATCATAAAACATGAATTATGCATACCTGGTGTGGATCATATCATTTTAGCACAAAATCTCTTCAAAAACTCCTTCAAAACATGAAAAATGCATATTTATATTCGACAAAAGTATCTAATTATTGTCATGAAATCGACCATATAACGGGCCCAACATTACCCCCACACTTAATATTTTGCAAGTCCCATTGCAAATAAAAAGAAAGTATCCCTCATGACTAAGCTTGTTGAGGAGGATCAGCTTTAGAAGCTTCTCCTTCTTGCTGTGAAGACTTTGCCTTATGCTTCTTGTGTTGCTTCAGTTGTGCTTTGAGGCTATAGTTGGATTTGGTCATCTCGTCAACCAACCATTGAAGGGAGTTTACCTTTGCTTGGAGGACTGCATTATCATGATGAAGATGTGTGTCCATTGTGTTCCTTTCTTCCAACTGTTGCATAAGCTGAAAATTCTCTTTTTGTAGCTTCTCAATGGCTGGGGTGGAATCAGTGATCTCGGAGGAAGGCTTAGACCCTTTGAAAGATGTGGACAATCTATCATTCTTAGGATCTAGGGTAGGCATGGGTGAAGTAGTAGTAATAGGGGGTTGATAAGGAAAGGTAGGTTCTTATTTTGTCTTTCTTTGAGGCTCTAATCCATTCGCAAAAACTTCCCTAAGTCTCTTGTGAGGGCTCTCAATATCGGAGAACACTTGTATAGGGTCTGAAGCAGGGAGGGGTTTTGCATAAGATTTTTCTCTTGTGCTCCGGGTACTCTTTCGGAAGGGTCCTTTATAAAATCAATTGGCTCCCCTCCTATTTGTGGGAACTAGATGAAAGTCTTTTTGAATCACTTCTTGGATCTTTTTATGTGTGGGATCAAGAGATGTTGAAGGCATCGGGGGGTTAGCAATAGGCTTCTTGGTCTTTTTTCCTGATGAGGCTACAGGGGTTTCAAAAAGCTTCTTGGAGAGTTTGGAGTCCTTGGAGAGTGGGGTTTGGATGGATAAATAGTCCTTATATCTGATGTCTTTTTGCTAGTCTTGATTTTCAAGTGAGGGTTTGCAAATTGATAAATGAATGCATCTCAAGTTTTCCCTTGTTTTTCCAATTCGGCTAAAACAAGGAGCTTGATAAGGCCATGGTGAAAGAGGTTGTTGTGGGGGTTGGTTACATTCTTCCTCACTTGAGAGGACATATTATCTAATCTCTTTAAAAAGTAGAAGGGAAAATTCAATTGTTTATTGAGTTGAAAGTGGGATAACAATAAAAAATGGAAAGCGTAAAAAACAGAGTATCTACCTTCACTATGTCAACAAGATATTTAAGGCACCATTGTGGCAAGATTTGAAAAGGACAGAGAGTATTGTCTTGGAAGAGTCAATGAACACCTGGAGATGCTCCTAAAAAAGGCCAACATGGACATCAAGCTTCATAGACACATGGCCAGGAACTACTTGTTACGCATAAAAAAATACTCATTACGATGATGGCCTAGTGCCGTCATTACCAATGTCGCAAGTGTCGCATTTTGGCCTCAAGTGTCACAAAATCATACTATTATCTTGCCTATATCATGTCTCGGAAGACATTATCAAGAACACTTAAAAGACACCTCAAAATGTTGGTTTTGAAGAGGAGAAATCATTTGACAAAGAGTACAAGTCTTTTTCCATGGAAAAAACCACTCAAAAATCAATTTTGGAAGGCAACGCTCCCCTATACACTGTCAGGGAGTGTCAGTGATTTGTACCCTCTTTTGGGGGAGCGTTGCAATGCTATGTGCCCCATTCTGAGGGAGAGTTGGAATTAGGGAAGAATCCCCTCATATCTGGATTTGGTTGGATTCAGATCTGAGGTCAAGGCTTGATCTTAGGGAAGATCCACAACTGAAGGAGGAGAATCCTCAACTTATCCCAAGAATATCTTAAGTGGTTAGGCCTCTCCAAGCCTATATAAGGAGGCCTCCTCATGGTGAAAAGGGGGTACATTGAAGGCATCAAAATTATGATCTCATAAGGGATATTTATCATTGAAGCATCATCATTTTGTGTGGATTATTTGAGAAAAGGTATGAAAAAGGAGAGTTGGGAGAGGTTGTTGCACCTTCATCAAAGGTCTGTAAGTATTCTCTGTTGTTCTCATTAATATACATATCTTCTTGGTCTGTTTATTTCAAGGTTGTGTTTATTATATATGAACTTTTCTTTATTAGATAGATCCAGTTTCAAGCTAATCTTAGTAGAATAGGAAGCTTGTTTTGTCTTTGTTTTGTTTGYAGGATTTATCGAGGAGCTTGGGAATCAAAAATCAACTCGGAYTGTGCGAGGATGAAATTCATTAAAAAGGTTATCCTTTCTTCCTYTTCCCTATACTTTATTTTAACTAKGTTTAAAAGGATGTCAGTGAGMAACGTTATCACYCTTTCTGTCTTGGACTTAGGAGTCTAGAGCCCAAGAGGGAATCCACTTGTCCGCAGGGGGATTCTCCTATAACAGAAATTGYCGACTCCACTCGAGAAGTGAAATTTCAGTTTTGGGTTCCTTCCTTGGCCTTGTCCCTTYCCTTTTCCCACMTTTCARATCATTTTTTCTATTTTTTTTATGATCCATTAGCCTTCTCCTACMTTCACTAKCAATTTAACCRATTTTCATGCATTATGGGTGAGTTTTTGCATGGTTTTTGGATCTTTTTCTGAGTTTTTGGGAAGACCAACGCCTYGCTGCAGGMCATACCAGAGAAYCAATKCTCCCATATAGTGTCTTAGAGAGTGTTTCAACACTCTGTGTACCCTTCTGGSGGAGCGCTAGTCTTTTTTTTTAGAGTTTTTGCCTTCTTTTGCTCAGTCTCTTGCAGCATGTTTTGCAGAGMTCTTTACCCAGAGTCTGTGGTTGGTTTTTGAAGTTGTTTGGATTGTTTTTTGATGTTTTTTTATTCTTATCACTCCCTCTTGTYTTGATGGGATCTTGAAACCTTTTTCAGAAATGTGAAATTTCCTTTTCCAGCTGCTTTTTGTCAGGACAGTTTTGAGTGATTTCTCTTTCTCCCTRTCTTTTCTTGGATTCTTCTCTGCATGTTATTTGTGTTCCTTGAATGCTTGATTGGTTGTATAATCCTTGATGGTKTTATTTCTTGTTAGAACAAGTTTCTACTCGTTTTMTTTCATACCTCACTGCCTTGAGCACATGCTCTGTTTGTAGCCCTTTTTCTTTGTGTSTTTTGCATCTGCATAGGACTCTTTCTCCTGATTGAAAGTAGTSGAGAATTGAAGGTTTTGTATTTACTTTCTGTATACATCATAATCAAAMAAAGAAKATAAATGCATTCTTTATTTTGGGTAGTGAAAYTAGCTTGCATTTGAAGTAGTGGAATTGCATGTTTTTTGGTATTTTGGGACATTGTGCATCTGGAATGATGAATGTTTTCTCCTTCTCGTAGCATAGATTTCATCGAAATGAAAAKATTGCATCTTCATATCCTTGCATAAATTTYGAGTCGGTCAAAATAMCATATTGTCCATTCCACWTTCCTTTTGAGTAACAACAACCTTAAAAATAAATCACTAAACTAAAAATTGATTAGACATTTTTATATTTTCTGGTAGAAAAMCTRCATTAGATTAGTTGTAGGGATTTGGAATAGGTGTGAAAGATAACTTTCCAAAGATGAAAACAAACATACGATCTTGTGTTAGGGAGCRGTGAAATCCAATTGCTACATTTTTTCCTGGGAAGCCCTTCTCACACAAGGGTCAAACCTGAGGTCRCATTGAAACTARCAGAGTCACTCACCCTTCTTTGTTGGTMTTGGTGTAGAGATTGCGCATATTATGGGGGTCGCTTRAATGTATACCCACAATGATGAGTGGAAGCCTTTCAAGTTGATTTCRGGCTGGATACCCTGCYCTTGTGCGTGGATCGGATTGTCGATTGTTTCCCCAGRCATTACTATTGTAGTTGGTAACCTTAGTGGCCTATMTCTTTAGGGTATTTACACAAGGTGACTGTGGAGGGGYARGTCTTCACGGTACCTGGAATCGACGTTGGCCAAACTCACTTGGGCTCCTTGGAGAGTATACCCACGGTTATGTGTGGGAGCTTGCACCAAGGCATAAGTCCATTAAGCAGGTCGTCAACGTAACTTTTTCACCCTCTCTATCGYAGCCCCTTCTTACTTTATTCTCRTGACGTTGGATTTCATCCCCAACTAGTGTGCTCATTGTGAGAAGGTTTTGTTTTCTTGTTTTCTTACTAGATTTTTAGTGTGTGATGTTTGTTCTCCCTAGAAGAATCTAAAACAATGGTTTCCCCTAGCAAAGGGGTTACTTCATTGGTCATTCCGGGAATTGACATCATAAAAAAATAAAGATCCAACATTGGTCCTCCTTACATCGCTACTTTGAGCCTTCTAGGTCTCACAATTGGGTTACCAGTATAGTTGTTTTCCACTCTGGTGATCTCGAATGCAGGTTCTGCAAATGTAATCACACCACCCACACATCAACCTCATGTCGACCTTTCTCCTTCTTCATCCACCAAGTCTCCTCCCCTTTCTCCTTCTTCACCTAGTGAAAGATCTAAAGCGAGTAGCCAGGTTGATAAGAAGAAGAAGAAATGAAATGAGAAGAAGAAGAAGAACCCAAAAAGAACCAAGCCTCCAACTACATCAGATGTTGGATCCAAGAAACCAGCCACTGTTAATAGTACTGGTAGTGTTGATGAGGTCAACAAGATTAAAATGAAGAATCTGAAACCCAAATTCCTTTGCGGTCTTTGTAAGGGTGACCACTTTCTGAGGGATTGTCCTGGTATTCCGAAGGTCTTGGAAATATGGTCCTCCACATCATCATCCTCTGATGGTCATGCTGGTGATGCCTCATCAACTAGTGACATTAAGGTTGGTAAGAAGAAGACAATTGTCAAATTTCCTTGTATTTTACGCAAATATGATCATTATTCTCACCTTTTCCCTTGTATGGATGAGGCTTCTTCTCTTTTGGAAAGGCTTCAACTCCCAACTGGTTATTGTAATATTTCCCCCAACCCATCGTTAGGTGATGGAATGGTCAATCTGGTTCCATCCTCGGTCAGTCTGGTTGATCAGGTGGTCAATCTAGTTTCATCCTCGGTTGAACCACTAACCAAAGTAGTTGATCTAGTTCCGTCATCGATCAGCCCCACTTTTCATATGAAAAGTGAAACCCAAGTAATTGATCCAGTCCCTTTATTGGTCAGTCCCACCCTTCATCTGAAGAGTTCCAATGTGGTCAATCCCACTCCTCCTCTAACGAGTACCAAAGTGATTTCTCTAGTCCCTTCATCGGTCAATCTGGTTGATCATGTCGTCAATATGGCTACATCCTTAGTTGAACCAATTGACAAAGTGGTTGATCCGATCCCATCTTTGGTCGATACCGCTCTCCCGTTAGAGAGTGCAACCCAAGAGATCGATCATTTTCCACCTGTTGACCCCATTCTCCCTTGGATAATGAAACCCAAGTGATCAATTTGATGTCATTATCGATCGATCCTACTCTCCTGCTAGATATTAAAACCATTTATTCCCATGTTTTTCTCGTTGGTACAAAATCTACCGTGTCGGGGGGCATTCCTCCTCCTATGAAAACCCCTCCAAGTAATGAGGCCATCCTTTTTTATTGGGGTGTGCTAATTGGACCTCGTCTTCCCTCTCACATACCTTTCAAGATTATAGTACAGGTTTGTGGTCGGGTCGTTCCTCAAACAGTGATAGACGAAGGTTCGTCCGTTAGTATTTTGTCCTCTATTGCTTGGAAAGCTTTGGGTTATCCTCAGCTTGTGCTGGTTACCCAGACTCTATTCTCTTTTAACAGAAGAACCAATCACCCTTTAGGGATCCTTCCTCAGTTTCTTGTAACTTTGGGAGGGAAAACAATCTTTATCGATGTTATGGTAGTCCAGGACCCCTTGGATTTTGATTTACTCCTTGGGTGAGATTATGTCTATGTCATGAAAGATATTGTGTCCACTCTTGTTTGTGTGATATATTTACTGCACGATGGAAGAATGGTGACTATTGATCAACTTGCGTTTGTTGGCCCTGACTTGACCATCAACCCAATGACCTCCCTAAATGGGTCTTATATGCACTCGGTCTCACCCCTGCCACAGGTAAACTATGTGGCGTTATCTCCCATGACCTCAAATTTAGATGACTTGGATCCGGTAGTTGACATGGTGATCTCTTCGGTAGGGATATTGGAGCCTAATCTCCTTACCCCTATCGCGGCCCTCGACATGTGTTCCTTCCAGAGAATTATTCTTCCATCTAGTGAAGATCTCTTGGAATCCATGACCAAGTTTTATCCCTTGACATGGTGTCCTTCCATAGCATTATCCTCTTGGAAGACATGATCAAGAAGAGTTAATGAGCATAGTTTCTCTTCTTTGTGGAAAGCTCGTTAAAAAATGAAACAAAAGCTACGAGCATAGTTTCTCTTCTTTGTGGCAAGCTAGTTAAAAAATGAAACAGAAGCTATGAGCATACTTTCTCTTTTCTGTGGAAAGCTCGTTAAAAAATGAAACAACGGTCATGAGCATAGTTTTTCCTCTCTGTAACAAGCTCATTAAAAAATGAAACAGAAATATGGGGATTCAACCTAGAGCCTTGAGCATAGTTCTTTTCCTGTGTCAAGCTCATTAAAAAATGAAATAGTCACCTCTCATGTCATGTCAAGTTTTTCACCAGATCTCGTAGATGTAGTGCCGATTCTTTCATTAGGTCTCATATTTGAACCTTCATTTCATCCACCTATATCCTTTTTCTCCATCTAGTAGAGAAATTGGTGACAACCTCAAAGTCGGTGAATGAATTGAAGCTTGGGGGGCATGTCTCCAACCTTTGATGATTATTCTAGAGTTAAGCCACTAGCTTTTCAAGCTGGGGGCATACCGAGCTTAGTGTTTTTTATTTCTCATGCTCGTAAAAAGAATGAGAACGCAACTGAGTAAAATTTTAACTCTTTTCGGAATCACATAGATACACGAAAAAGGAACCCCCTAGAGTCGTCTTTAAGATCTTTTTAGAATCTCTAAACATGAAAAGATTTTTGAGTGATCTTGCTTCCTTTCACACTCATTAAAAGGTTTGAAAGGGAATCTTGCGAGTGGTTTTTTATCTCTTTTTCAGCCTTGCGAGACTAACATTACAAAAATGGACAACATTAGAGTCATCTTTAAGTTCTTTTCAGACTCTCTAAACATGAAAAATCATCAAGTTTACCTTCTCTGGATTCGTTAAACAATCATACATTGAAGGGCCCATACAGAACCGAACCCTTACTTCTTCTAGTTAGTTAAATAAAGGAAGAGGGACTTACCAAAGGTGATTTATATCGATCATGTTTTACCCTCCTCGAGCTCGTTAAATAAAAAAGAGATACTCGTCTATCTAGATGGGGGGGGAATTGAAGGAAGCAAGCCAAGCAGTTTTTGAAAACATTACAAGTCACTCTTATAGTCTCCCTTGAAAATGACACTTTGTCTTTCCATACATTTTAATCCACTGAACCAATCCTCTGAGTTTCTTTACTCCTTTGGATCACCCAACGAAAGTCACAGTATCCACTGCATCACCATTTTTTGTTCCATGTCATGTTTCTACTGTTGTGCCTCAGTTTTCAAGGCAAGTATCTGCCTCGAGAGTCAACCATCACAAATTTCCTATTTCAATACCCATTTTAGTCCATGTTATTTTGATCCACAAATTACATCTATGTGTCAGTTTCGTGTTGTTGATGGGGGATACATCAAGGCCCTCCTTCGATGAGTCTGTTCCCATCGACTTCAACACATTATCTGGGAACTAGACTTAGAAACCCGTTAGTACCTTGGTACCTGTGTGCCTCAATAGCAAGCCTCCTCACTTCTGAAAGTGGGTTTACATCATTGACCTCTTATCATATTATTCCATGGATGTTTGACTTCATCCCATCCATTCACATTCGTTGGAATGTACTAGAGTACCTTGGGAATCATTGACATCAATGGTTATTTCCCTCGTGCTTGTTAACAGTTTACCTCATTGACCGGTAATCAAGTAGTTTATGCCATGTTCGACATCAAGACATCTATTCACATGGTTAGATTCGTACTACACAGGGATCAGTAAGAAGACCCTAGGTTGAATCATCACTCTTATATGTACTTTGCCTAGGTTGTGATGGAGTTTCTTTTGAACATTGACACATATACTGTCACATAGATCCACTTTGTATTGGTCGTGGCTATGTCTTGTTGTTTTGTAGATCCACTGTGTATTCTTCATGGCTACGATCAGTTCATGTCATAGGAGTATACATCCACATTGTATCTTCAGTGGCTATACATTGTTTTCAATATAATTATGGGTCCGTGGTGTATTTTATGGCGGCCATACCTTGAAAGTCTTTATCACTCAAGCATAGGTATGCCTGCATTGGGTTTGAAACATGTCACAATATTTGTTTGATGGTTGTGTGCATATTCTTTGAGGTTCTCTAAGTCCATACCCTTGATCGAAAAATTCTACAAAGAACTTTAGTCATCAATTCTTGTCTTCTAACTTCGCACTTTGGGGGGCAATCTGTTACACATCAAAATTACTCATTAAGATGATAGCCTAGTGTCATCATTGCCAATGTCACAAGTGTCCCATTTTGGCCATAAGTGTCGCAACATCATACTGTCATCTTGCTTATGTCGTGTCTCAGACGACATTATCAAGAACACTTAAAAGGCACCTCAAAAGACTAGTTTCGAAGAGGAGAAATCATTTGAAAAAGACTACAAGTCTTTTTCCATCGAAAAAACCACTCAAAAATCAATTTTGGAAGGCAACACTCCCCTATACACTATCAAGGAGTGCCAGTTCTCTGTACCCTTTTTTGGGGGAGTGTTTCAATTCTCTGTGCCCCATTCTGAGGGAGCATTGGCCTTTTTTTAGCGAATTTTGGACTTTTGAGGAGAATCAGGGAAGAATCCCCTCATATCTAGAGTTAGTTGGATTTGGATCTGAGGTCAAGGCTCGATATTAGGGAAGATACACAACTGAAGGAGGAGAATCCTCAACTTATCCCAAGAATCTCTTAAGTGTTTAGGCCTCTCCAAGCCTATATAAGGAGTCCTCCTCATGGTGAAAAGGGGGACATTGAAGGCATCAAACTTATGATCTCATAAGGGAGATTTATCATTGAAGCATCATCATTTTGTGTGGATCATTTGAGCAAAGGGTTCGACAAGGAGAGTTGGGAGAGGTTGTTTCACCTTCAACAAAGGTCTGTAAGTATTCTTTGTTGTTCTCATTAATATACATATGTGCTTGTCTTGTTTCTTTCAAGGTTGTGTTTATTCTACACGAACTTGTCTCTATTAGATAGATCTAGTTTCAAGCTAATCTTAGTAGAATAGGAAGATTGTTCTGTCTTTGTTTTTTTTCAAGATTTATCAAGGAGCTTGGGGATCAAAGCTCAACTCAGACTATGCGGGGATGAACTTCATTAAAAAGGTACTCATTTCTTCCTCGTCCCTATACTTTAGTTCAACTAGGTTTAAAAGGATGTCAGTGACCAACATTAGCACCCTTTCTGTCTTGGTCTTAGGAGTCTAGAGACCAAGAGGGAATCCACTTGTATGCAGGGGGATTCTCCTGTAACACTACTACATCAGAAAATGGACCAGGAAAAGTCACAAAAAGTGTTCTACAAGACCACACTGCGCTTTTGACTCTATTTTTGGTCATCATTTTAAAAAGATGTTTTTGACCACATAAAGATTCATTTTTGAAAACCAAAGGAGGTTATTTATATATAAATACCAAATCAAATTAACCTCTTTAATTTTTTACATAGTTATCATATATTGGGAGATATTCAACTTTCTTGGAGACCTATTTCAAAAAATAAAATTTTCCAAATTAATTTCCTATTTTAGTCATTATTTTCAAAACAGGTTTTTGACCAAATAAAGATGAATTTTGGAAAACCAAAGGAGGTTTTTTCTAAGGAAATACCTAATAATAATAACCTCCTTCATTATGTACACAGTTAGCATATAGTTTGAGACATTAACCTTTCTTGGAAACCTATTTCAGAAAATAAAAGTTTCCAATTTAATTTCTTGTTTTAGTCATTATTTTCAAAACAGGTTTTTGACCAAATAAAGATGAATTTTGGAAAACAAAAGGAGGTTTTTTCTAAGGACATACCAAATAATAATAAACTCCTTCATTATTTACACATGTATCATATAGTGGGATATATTCAACTTTCTTGGAGGCCCAGCTCATAAAATCAAATTCTCCAATTTAATTTCCTATTTTAGGAATTCTTTTCTGGCACATATTCCAAGAACATGTGAGTGAATTTCACAAAACTGAGAGAGGTTTATCTTACGAACAACCTTATATACAAACAAATCTCATAGTTTTTCAAAATTTGTTATGTTTAAAAATTTATAGCCCCATCTTTGACCCCTATTTTTTTGTTGTGCTTCTGTCACAGTTGTTGTGCTTTTGGACAATTTGTTTTCAAATCAATTGTGAAGGGGTTATATGTAGATTTTTTCTTGGATTCATGACTCCAAAGTGTATAGGACATATTCATAGTTCCATTCATAATTTTTTCATTAAATAACTCATCTAGGAAGGCCTCCAAAAGGTTTTTCTCTTTTGCTACAATTTGTTGCCACCTCCATGCTTTCCTATGATTGTTTCAAAGTTATTTGCACTATTTTGGATGAAACTGTCATGTTATGTTACACCTTCTTCTTATAAATGGATTCATGATCTCATTCCCATGTTGAAATCACTACATCTACCCTATACGTAATGACAAATCCTAAATGCTACTGAGTATACCTACCTTGCCCCATTCTATCTTTGCAACTCATCTTTTGGAAACCCTGGCCTAGCTCCCTAGACCTAGATTCTCATCCAAAAAAATCCAAATCAAAACCATACTGAGCTAAATATCTAGCCTAATATAAAGAAACTTAACCTTTTTCCTCTATTCATAGGTGTGTAACACAGATCTGTAGTGAGTTTAACAATGTGTTATTGATCTGTAATTGTCACAAAGAACCATTTAAGTATACAAAGTCTTCTATAGCATAAACATAAAAATGCACAATAAGATTATAACACACACAATGATGTCAGCAGTATATAATTTAGCATACCAATAAAAACAACTGCTGATATAATATCCCAAGACATTGTAAAAAGACAGTATGATAGAATTTTGACAGAAATCCTACTTCCTCTTCTCATGGGTTTTTCTATACAAATGGGCAGTGCTTAGTGTTTTTTTATCTCGGGAAACTCCCCCTAGATTGAAGATATGGCACGTCTTCATGCCATGAATTAGCAATAGTTCTTTACTGTTTTGAGAGGGGGGTTATAATAGCTCCTCTTTTATCCACTCTTTGGAGTATCCCTTAGCTCCAGAGATGTTCTAAAATTTGGGTTTGAAAACCTTGTTATAGCTTTCTCTTGGCAATTGGTGGTGTTTAAACCAGCGGTGTCCAACTCTTGGGAGATTTTTGGATGAGGAAATTGATTCCTCAGAGACCAAGAATATAGTGAATAGGAGTAGAGGCAAGATAAGAGTGTTCCATTATTATTTGTTTTTCCATTTTGCTCACACAAGCCATTCCTCTATCTCGCATTTTATAAGGCATGTAATCATAACTCTGTAATGAATAGTCGGTAACGACAATAAACCAATTAAGTGGTCTGATAAGGAGATGTACAATAGTTTATAACACACATGGAATTAACATTTTGAAAATAAAATGATTGTTGATGTAATAGCCTATATCATGAAAACAATACACATAAATTTTTACAAAGTTTTACTTCTTCTAGGCAATGTTATCAGTTGTCAACTCATGAACCCCTACCCCACACCTAAGTATTGTGACACCTCACAATCAAAAATATAGGAAACCAGTCAATTCTCCCAATAGCCGAAGATTTATAGCTTGTTAAGTGTAGAGATAAATTTCACAGATTGGTCTGTCGAGACAGTTAAAGGATGGCCCTACCTATAGGATAAGAGATTGTATATATATATAAGAAGAGGTAGGAAAGAGAGTTTCAAGATAGTCTCAGAGTTAGTTCCCAACATCAAGTTTATGGATTTCATTAGCCTTAGCTTAACCATACATACTTCATGTCGGCTTTGTCTACAAGTAATGTCGTACATCAGGACAAGTTTAAATTTATTATTTATTTTATGTCAGATTATCATCCTCGCTAGGTAGAATGCCCCACTTCCAACAAACATGTTCAGTACTCTGGCGGGTTTACCTAGTCATACCATAGGTCGGTACCCGCTACCAGCAGACCTGTTCAGTATCTCGTTGGGTTAGCCTCTTACCCTCAGAGATTGGCCCTCCATCTTTTAATATTTTAGTATAAGATTTATTTATGCAAGAGGATGGGGGGACAGCTCTGAAAACAACTTTTTCTTTATTTTTTTTTCAATTGGGATGGTATTTATGTTAGAGGGTGAATTTCCATTATATTCCTTAGTGATTGTCCTGATGTAAGGGGTAATTAAGATTATTAATGGAACGTTCCTTCCCCCATAAAGGTCGGAAGGAACCTTGGTTGAAAGGTTTGTTTTAGCTTTAATGTATCTACCTTTTGGGTCTCTAGGTCTATTCATGAAAGTGAACAAAAAAAAAAGAAAAAACTACCATTGGGGGAACCCACTATAGAAAATGCGTAGGTTCTTACCTCTCGTCTTAAAGTTTTCTCGCCACCAAACTAATGCTAAGGTTTAGAAATGATCTATTTCCTAACTATTTCCTACCTTGAGAAAACTCCCCGACAACGATGCCAAAAATGATGGGTGTTATATATGCACTAAAAACACACTAAAATCCCTCAATTAAATTGTCAACTTGGGGTAAGTAAACTTAGAGTTGTAGAAAAATATATGTCAAGGTAGAAGGAATGGTAGCAGTATAGTCTAACTAAGGAAGTGGCTATCTAAGGGCTAATCTATTCAAGAAAAGACTATTAATGACCAAACCCTACTAAAGAAACTTAAACTATGTAACCTAAGTAACCTTTGGACCAAGGATCGATGGATAGTTCTAGGAAAGAAAATGAAAACCCTACTTAAAGAAAACTATTTCATTCATAACAATAATCAAAAGAAAACTATTTAAGCATAACAATAAGCAAAAGAAAACTATTCATCTAATAAGAAAATAGAAACAACAAACTACTTAAACTAACCTACTTAAATGCAATAAGCAACTATCCTATGAAAGCAAGAAAATAACCTATTAAAGAAAGTAAACAACTAACTATCCTAGGATGACTTCTATAACAAGTAAACTAATCAATAAGAAACTAATTAAAATAAGAAACAAGTGAACTTTATTCTTAAACTAATCTTCATAACTATTTCTAATTTACAAAAGGAATCCTATTAAATTGAAAGCAAAGAATAACTAACAACTAATCCTTAATCTATGATAAGAAAACTACTCTTTAATCTACTAAAGCAAGAAGACTACCTATCCTACAGTAGCAAGAAAATTATCTTCTAATCTATGAAAGCAAGAAAGTTATCTTCCAACCTATGAAAGCAAGTAAAACTAAATATAGTGTCGATGGTTGTGTGAATGTCTTTGGTGTCTTATAATATCACGATGGCATTTAATAACAAAAGATAATTCAAGAGGAATAAACTCGATATTGACTTCAATAACTAAGTGAAAAATGTGAATTAGTCAATTCAGTGAGAACTTAGCCATTATGGGAACAACGTCAATTATCCTGCATATCCATGTGATTATTACTCATGCATTAATCATCAATAGTTATAAAGAGATTATGAAATTCAATTGCACTCTATACTACGTAAGAAAACTCGTACTAAATTCAATCATTAACTACAAATTGAAATTGCAGCCGAGTTCTAAGAAAGAAATTACATAAAATAAACTAAACTAGCTCTATCTTAACAATTCAAATTGCAAAAAGGAAATTGCTCACAAACAGAACTTAAAGACTATTTCAGCATATGACAAGAAACAAAATGAGCAATCTAACTAACAACTAGATAAGTAAAATCAAACAACAATTAGATAAGCATTCTACAAATAAAAACTAAAGCTAGCACTATCCATCCACCAAAACCTTCTCAAAGAAAGCATAAATGAAAAACTTTTTTCTAAAACTTTGTTTTTATCATCTATTCCAGCATAAAAGAAAACTTAATTTATCATCTAGCTACACACACGATAGTCTCTAAGTTTGCAAGCTTGCTTCTACCATCTACAAATTCATTGCATATTAACAAGATCCTCCATATTAACCTGTAAAACTAAATTAAACCAATTAAATCATAAACAACAAGTTATATAACAAAGAAGTAAACTAACAATTCATGTATAGGAAATAAAATAAAAATACATCTATGCTATGTAATTCATAAAGAAACTCATAGAACAGTTACCCAAACTGCTAGTGGCCCCCCCAACAAGTCGTGGTTACTCCTCAAATGCACACCACGAACTCAACAAAGCAATTTCACCATTAAAACATTAAAATGCAGGTTTTACACAGTTTGGCAAAATGAAAATGGAAAAACAGAGCTAAAATTATCTTTGTCTCTAACACACGACTTCTTAACAATTGTATTACCACTGAGGTGGTATTTATAATATTTACAGACTGAGAGGTCGACCATTAGAGGGTCGAACCTCTTCTAAAAATAGTAAATTACATTTAATGATGCCCTAACTGTCAAAATGAAGTGAGCCAATAATCGCCCAACTTAACAACCCAAATCAAGTTATCAAGAGTTCAATAGCTGGAGGCCATGAGCATGAGCAAAAACCATGTCTCTGATTCACCCATCGTTGGTCGTCAATAACATAACCGCCAAATCGCCCATCATTTTTGTGCAGGACGGAGTGTCGGATGGAGTACCGAACTGAGTAATGGAAGCAAAAACAAGCTGCTATTTTGCCTTGTGACACCAAAAATGTGAATTAGATTCCTGGAAACATAAAAACATACTGAATTACACTCAAGATCACCATAAAACATGAATTATGCATACCTGGTGTGGATCATAGTGTTTTGGCACAAAATCTCTTCAAAAACTTCTTCAAAACATGAAAAACGCATATTTATATTCGACAAAAGTATCTAATTACTATCATAAAATCAATCATATCACGGGCCCAACAACCTCCATAACCATTCCACTAATAAACCAATATTTGAAAATTAAGAAGGTGCCTCAATGGAGAAAAGATAGTTGGAAATCAAGTCGGGTTTGTCACAATCAAATGCAGGGAGACAACAAGAGCGTGTTCATGTTTTAAACATAACACAGAGAGTTGGAGGTATTCTGAGACTTATTAACCACAGGCGGAATACCTTTCGAAAAGAATACAACAGTGAACCACACAATCTTCTTATTACTCCAAGACCTGGACGAGACCAGTGATTAACACCCGAGGAGAGAAAAGGTCAGAGGATAATAACCCAGTGCACATGGCACGTTTATCACTTGCAGAGGAGAGGGAAAGTTTAATTGAACATTGGAAGTTACTAAAAGAAACACATAGATATAACATCTCTACCCATTACTTAATATCCGAACAACTTGAAAAAAACACCAGTGAGGATGCAAACATCCTTTTGACATAACGCCGAGATATAACTTGTATCAACCCACAACCATACAAGCATATATTAATGTTAGGGCCACCCAAGACTAGATTTTGGGATACTTCGGTGAAAAGATAGTAAGAACGGACCAACGACCATGACTCGGGGTTTGAATAAATATCACAACAATTGTTGGCAATCCCTCTATGACTGGATAAGGGTTACAATAATGATTGTGAGGGAATGAAACAATTGATGGTAATACACAGAACTAAACCATCCATCATCAACATAGAGCCATATGTACCACCATTCACTTATTATTCCACAAAGACCCATCACAATATTAAACTGACTGAGCAACCAGTCAATGCACAACTTAAAAAAACAAATTCTTTTTCTTGCAATCCGAAACATTTTACAGTCATCACAGAGAGATATAACACACATCTACACAGTCGAAATTCTCAAGAACACAGAGAATCCAAGCATCATTGAGCCATCATTTGTTCATACAACAAAGAATACCACATGGATGGAGAGAAAAAGAATCATACCTATAGTAAAATGCTTAAATGGCAAGTTGGTCAAGCCTTCCTCCTTCCAAGAGCCTGAAATGTGTAGCTTCACAAACAATAGATCGAAAAAATCAACAAAGGAACAATGCTAGGGTGACGACCGATAGGGGGAGTATGGAGTGACATGCAGTAAATGCACGTCGCTTCCATCACCTGGCCTATTCAATTTGAAGTACGAGACATCCCACTAAGCATTACATTCACCAATCATTTAAACCATGTATTCAATGCCAAACCATTTGAAATATGCGATGATACCCCTTGCATAGTGCACCACCCAATATCATTTACACGTTAACTCTTTCCATAATTCTATGCCATCATACATATTTCAATGCTATATGTACCCCATTTAAATCTAATGAAATTCGCATAGCCTACTAACCAACCATAGCATAATAGTTAGTGCTAACACTAATATGTTTTAACTTTTCCATTTGCATATATTCCTTTATCATAGCTCAACATATAACTCCTTTCCCTCTAGGATTTTTTCATAGGGTTTTTTTTCTTTGTTTTTATTATAATATCACTAAAATATCTCTTGCATATATGTGGCTAGTAATCGATCACAATGATTAGTGACATGGTTAAATCATAACAACTGTAAATAACATGCCCCTCATAACCATAAAAATGTTTTGGATCGAAAAAATCATTCCACAACAATGCTTCATCCACCTGTTACCATGTCAAAATGAAACCAAGACCGCATTGTCAACCATGTAGGACTGTGTAGGAAGAATAAAAAATAACAAAAAAAAAATGTCTAATATGTCTATCCTTGTGCTTCTAGTCTACAAGGGGGTCCCACCTACTAGTATTATATTATTATCATAGTTAAATAATAGGGCCTTAGCAATACTTTGTGGGAGGAATTCATCGTTACAATTTTAATCATCAACATGGGGCTCATTTTAGTATATAGTTATGCCATTTGGATTGAAGAATGCACCAACCATTTTTTCAAGAGTATTAGTAGAAGCTTTTAAGGACTTTATTCATAAGTTTTTGGAGGTTTACTTGGATGATTGGACAATGTTCAGTTTGTTAAAATACCGTGTTGAAGTACTAAGGTTGATGTTGGACAGATGCAGACAATGTCAGATCTCAGTAAATATTAAGAAGTGTATTTTCAACGCACCTTTTGGAATTTTGTTAGGGCATGTAGTGTGAAAACAGGGTCTGTTGGTTGATCCTACTAAAATTTTTGTCAGAGTTAACTTACCACGACCAAAGTCAGTGCACCAGTTGAAGAGGACATTGGGACATACAAGGTATTATAGAAAATTCATAAGGGGATATGCACAAATCATCACGCCAATGGAGAATTTGTTGAAGAAGAATACTAGGTACCAGTGGAATGATCAATGCCAGAAGAGTCTGGATATTTTGAAGGAGAATATGGCTACTGCGTCGATTTTAGTGTTTCCATATTGGGCTAAAGAATTTCATGTGCATGTAGATTCATCTTCAATTGCATTAGGAGTAGTATCAACCCATCCAGGATAAGATGATATAGATCATCCTATTTCATTTGCAAGCAAAAAGTTATCAGATTCATAATATAATTGTAACACTAAAGAAAGAGAAGGTCTAGCTATGGTGTATTCTTTGCAAAAATACAGAAATTACTTATTGGGAAAACACTTTAAGATGTGTACAAATCATTCATCTCTGAGATACTTAGTTTATAAGCCAATTTTGGGGGGAAGGATGTGAATATGGCTATTATTATTTCAGGAATTTGACTTAGAAGTTGTGGTGAAGCCTGGAAGATTGAATGCAAGAATAGATCACTTGTCTAGGATAACAAATGGGGAAGAACCTAGTAACTTGGAAGACAACTTTACAAATTCACAATTGTTTTCAGTACAAATTGCAGATGAATATTTTGCTGACATTATTGATTTTTTAAGTAAAGACTTTTCACCAAGAGAATTTACTACTTCACAGAAGAAAATTTTGGTGGTTAGAGATGTAAACTATTAGTTGATTGCAGGTTATTTATACAAACTTGGAGCAGATAGTATCTTGAGGAGATGTGTGATGGAAAATGAAAGAACCATTATTTTGGCAGAATCACACAAAGGGATTGCAGCAGGACACTACGCAGGAAAAGCTACCGCGTAGAAGGTATTGCGCACAGGATTATGGTGGCCAACAGTTCATAAGGATTCAAAAGAATATTGTCAGAAGTGTGATTTTTGTCAAAGATTTGGGAAGCCATCCAGGAGGGATGAGATTCCACTAAGACCACAGGTTACTTTACAAGTGTTCGATAAATGGGAAATAGATTTTGTAGGTCCAATTATGTTAGAAAAATAGGATCTCAATGTTGAAGGAAAATCTCCCTATGGACAGGTAGATCTCCTCTTGAGAGCTAGACTCTTAACTCTTAAGACAAAATATTCTTATCATGGACACTGACTTCCTTTTAGGTCTATATAAACTAATGTATGAGAAGTAAGGAGAAAAGAAGTACCTTTTATCGGTGTTTTGTCCCTGCATGGTCTGAGTTGAGCTCCAATCTTTCACTCCTCGATAATATCTATAGACAAACAAAAGTACAACCACTTCCTACTCTACTGATATTAGCTCGAAATAGACCTATCTATTAAACACAAGTTCATGTGAGACTAAGCACAATCTAGAAATAAACAGGCCAAGCATATTATATTGATGAGAACAATGACGAAAGAAACTTACAACCGTAGGTGCGAATGCAACAGCTTTGTTGAATCCTCTTTGTCTAACCCTTTCTCAAAAGACCCACAATCAAAATGATAGCAACTTCACTGATTATTCTCCTCCACTTCACTGTGTGTTTCCTATGAGATCATAGGTTTCATGCTTCTAATTCTTCCCCCTTTTCACCATAATAAAGCTTGCTTATATAGGCTTGGAGAGACCCAACCACTTGAGATATGTTTGGAGTAAGTTGAGGACTTTCCTCCTTGAGTTAAGGATCTTCCCTAAGATCATGGCTGGACTAGGGATTCGAATCCAACTACATTCCAAGATTGAAAATATCTTTCCCCCACTCTTCTCAACAAACCAACTGCTACCCAGAATAGGTAGCGCTCCCTTAAAAAGGTTGTCAGAGCGTTATAACGCTCCCCATTAAGGTTTAGGGGGGCGCCCACACTTCCACCATTAGTAGTGCTCCTCCAAAAGGGTAGAGGGAGTGTTATAACGCTCCCATATAGTGCCCAACACTCCTGAGAGAGGTATAGGGGAGCGCTCTCCTCTAAAAACCCAAATTCAATGGTTCTTTCAGATGGAAAGAGGTACATAACTCTAGTTAACCATTCCTCTTCTTCCAAATCAAGTGTTTGAGGTGTTTCAAGTATCTTTTTGATGTCATTATAAGTATGCCATAAGAATCATGGCAGTATGCTTTGTTTGACACTTGCGACACTTGTGAGAAAAATGCAACACTTGTAATGATGACACTTGCGACACTATCGAAGTGAGTAATTTTGATGTGTAACAGATTGCCCCCCAAAGTATGAAGTTAGAAGATGAGAACTGATAAATGAAATGATTTGTAGACTTTCAAGCAAGGGTATAGATGAAGAGAACCTGACAGAAGCTTCACACAAACATCCAACAAATATTATGACATGTTTCAAACCCAAGGCAGGCATACTTATGCTTGGGTGATCAAGACTTGCAAGATATGGTCGCCATAAAATACATTGCGGATCCATAATTGTATTGATAAAAGGTATATCCACCGAGGATACAGTGTGGATCTATACTCTTATGACATGAACTGATCGTAGCCATGAGGAATACACAATGGATCTATGAGATGACAAGACATAGCCACGACCAATACAAAGTGGATCTATGTGACAGTATATGTGCCATTGTTCAAGAGAAACTCCTTCACAACCTGGGCAAAGTATATATCAGAGTGATCACTCAACCTAGGGTCTTCTTACCGATCCCGATGTAGCACAAATCTAACCATGTGAATAGATGTACTGGTGTCGAACATGGCAGAAACCACTTGATTACCGGTCAATGAGGTAAACCATTAACAAGCACGAGGGAGATCACCATTAATGTCAATGATTCCCAAGGTAATCTAGTACATTCCAATGAATGTGAATGGATGAGTTGAAGTCGAACATCCGTGGAATCATCCGATCAGAGGTAAATGATGTAAACCCACTGTCGAATGTGAGGAGGCCTGCCATTGAGGCATGTAGGTCCCAAAGTACTAACTGGTTTCTAAGTCTAGTTCCTAGATAATGTGTTGAAGTCGACAGGAATAGACTTTTTGAAGGAGGGCCTTGATGTATCCCCCATCAATGACACGAAACATACACAGATATGTAATTTGGTAGATAAAATGAACATGGACTGACATGGGTATTGAGACAAGATATTTGTGATGGCTGACTCTCGAGGTACATACTTCCCTTGAACACTGAGGCAAAACAACAAAAAACATGACATGGACCAAAACACGATAATGTAGTGGATACTATGACTTTCGTCAAGTGACCCAAAGGAGTAATAAAAACTCAGAGGATTGGTTTAGTGCAGAGGTTCAACGTATTAAAATGTGTGCAAAGACAAAGTGTCGTGTTCAAGGGAAACTCTAAGAGTTACTGGTAATGTTCTCAAAAACTTCTTGGCTTGCTTCTTTCAATTTTTTCCCCCATCCAGATAGACAAGTACCTCTTTTTGATTTAACAAGCTCGAGGAGGGTAACACATGCTCGATATGACTCACCTTCCATAAGTCCCTCTTCCTTTTTAACGAACTAGAAGAAGTAAGAGTTCGGTCCCATATGGGCCTGTCGATGTTTGTTTAACGAGTCCAAAGACAGAAAACTCAAAGGTTTTTCATGATTATAGAGTCTGGAAAAACACTTAAAAGAGAACTCTCTCAGTTCATTTTTTGTAAAGTAGTCTGATGAGACTGAAAAAGAGATAAACTATCACTCAATAGACGTTTGCTTCAAATACTTTAATAAGCGTGAAGAGAACAAGGTCGCTCGGCAATATTTTCATCTTTAGAGAGTCTGAAAAGAACTTAAATATGACTCCAGTGTTGTCATTTTTCGTAATGTTAGTCTCGCGAGGCTGAAAAAGAGATAAATTATCACTCGAAAGACACCTTTTCAAACCTTTTAACAAGTGGGAAAGGAAGTAAGATCACTCGGAAATATTTTCATGTTTAGAGAGTCTGAAAAGAGCTTAAAGGAGACTCTAGTGGGTTCCTTTTTCGTTTATCCATATAGGTTCGAAAAAGAGATAAAAGTCTACCTGAATGCATTCTCATGTATTTACGAGCACGAGAAAGAACAAAGACTAAGCTCGGTATTCCCCTAGTTTGAAAGCTAGTGGCTTAACTCCAGAAATATCATCAAAGGCTGGAGACATTCCCTCCAAGCTTCAATTCATTCATCAGCTCTGAGGTCATCACTGATTTGCTCTAGTAGATGAGAAAAAGGAGAAGGGTGAATGAAAAGAAGGTTCAAGAGAGGTGACTGTTTCATTTTTTAATGAGCTTGACATAGGAAAAGAACTATGCTCAGGGCCTCTGTTTCATTTTTTAACGAGCTTTCCACCGAGAAGAGAAACTATGCTCGTACTTTCTTCCTGATCATGGCTTCCGAGAGGGTAATGCTCTGGAAGGATTCCATGTCAAGGGACAAAAATCGGTCATGGCTTCCAAGAGATCTTCGCTGGATGGAAGATAATCACTTGGGAAGGAACACATGTCGAGGGTCACAATAGGAGTAAGGAGATCAGGGTCCAATAACCCTACCGAATAAATCACCATGTCCACCACCGAATCCAAATCATCAGAAGTTGAAAGCATGGGAGACGATGGAAAATCAACACCATGAGGGGAGATAGAGTGTATATCTTCCAAAATTTCTTCACGAGGGGGAAGAAAAGAGGATCAGTGACGGTTATTATCCTGAGGTAACTTGTCAATGCGAAACATTTCCAGAATAGATTCATCCGAAGGAAAATTTTGGGAAATGTAGTCGATCATAGACAACAAGGAACTCAACCATGATTGCATCGAGGAGATTTCAGGTGCCAATAGATGTTGGGCATCAGACAAGGGAGAAGCAGATGGTATAGAAATGTATGATGTTTCGACTGGACTAAGTGGTACGGTGTCACCTAGTGCATCGAATTCCAACAGATAAGGTACAATCCAAGGGTCAGATGATGCCAAAGATTGATAAGCTACGGTCGAAATCATATCGATGATGGCAATATGATGTGTAGTCGGTGAAAGTGGTGTAGGGAAGGTACCCATGAGGCTAGAATATTTCAGTAAGCCAACACCAACGCTTTCATATGTGATCTTGTCGTCTCCCAAGAAAGGAATATTGTTGGTAGCAGGAACACGAGCATCGGTCGTGCAGAAATCCAATTGATCAACAATGACAATTTTTCCTTGATGAGGAAATTGGACAGATCAAAAAACTGACGAGGCAATGACAGTCATAGCATAAAACCAACTTCTTCCAAGTAACAAGTTGTAATCGAGGGGAGCATTGACCACCTCGACATCAACAGTAACGGTTTTGCCACCCAATTGGATGAGCAGGGACTGTAAAAGCCCATGGGGATGAAAACCTCGCCCATCGAAGGCGCGTAACATCGTTGGGGATTTGTTGAGTGCTGGTGATTTTAAACCTTTCCAACATGCCAAAGACATGACACAAGTCAAGGCTCCCTCATCCAGAATAGTTCGGTGGATTTGTTGATTGTGAACAACAACATCAAATTGGAAAGAAAGTTGGTGGGAGAGTCGAGACGCATAATTATCCAGGTTAAACATGATATGGTTTGACGAATCAGGATCAACAGTGCCAAGAGCGTTTTACGTTGACTGGGGCAATGCTATAGAACTTCTAACGCAGACATAGCACACGGTGCTTGAGCCAAATCTTCAACAATGTTGTAGTTCTGGGTAGCTCGTGAACTAGAATTAAAGGTGTCTTTGCGGATAGTTCTCTTAGGAGGGTGTAAGATAGAGTCGAACGTGGTTTTCTCAATCTGAAGTGGTCCAGACAAAGGATTAACTTATGGAAGACTGACGGAGGACGACGATGGATCCGGTAAAGTACCGGCACCATTGGTGTATTTTCCTTTGTCAGGGTTACCTAGTGTGTCATATGTATTAGAGAGAGTGGTCAAATTGATCCCATTAAACATATAAATATGTGCACTCAATGAGGCCTCATCATTAGGATCGCTAGAACTGCCCCCAGGAGAGGGGGTTTGAGCAACCATGGATTTTTTCTATGGAAAAGGTTGAGTAAGCACAACAGGTTGTGACTTTCCTTGGAAAATTTTGGCCACTTCATTGCGAAGTGGACAATCTCGAGTGTAGTGATCATCACCAAAAATGATACATGGGAATTTCAGTTTCCGTTGTGGTTGTTTTTCGGTAGCAGATGTTTGATTTTTGGGTTGTTCATTATTATTTTTTGATTTATTCTTTGTCTTCTTCTTACCTTTGGATTGTTGTGAAGGGGCATATTGAACTGCATTCACCTCAGAGATATGAGTTTGGGGGGAGGTAGAGGAGGGTGTAGTTGATTTGGAAAAAGATTGAGTTTTGATGGAACCGATAACACCATCTACATGAGATGAGGATGATGACTTTGAAGGATCGGTATTAGCTTGAGCAACATTTGGAAGCAAATCATACAAAGTACCAGATTGAGAATAAACCAAATCTAAGTACTGAGCCCGAGTGATGGCTTGTTCCTCTGTGACCACACCACCAATAGCGAAATCGTGAGCGATCGAGGGTAATAGTGATTTAGTAAACCATTCCTCCAATAATATGTCGGGAATGACTGCCTTGATCATCCTTCATCGTCACCTCCACTCATGAATATGGTCAGAGATATGCACGGAGTTAGTTTGACGAAGGGAGTTCAAGAGTTCAGTACCCATCTCGTAGCGAATAGGCAGTTGAAAGTGCATGAGGAAAGACATGGAAAGGGAATTGAAATCATGAAAAGAAGCACGTGGTATTTCAATATACCACTTTGTTTCCGAACAGGTAAGCGTTCGCTGGAAAAGACACAAATGTACAGAATCATCCATGAGGGAGTTTGATGAACACCAAAAATGGAAAGTCATCACATGGTTGTTTGGATCTTCGCCAGGGTTTCCGTCAAATTTTGGAACATCAAAAGGAATTTTAGCTAGAATGACTGGCCAAACTGGTGAATGAGAAATAGGATCATTAGTTAACCGAGACAAGTCTGGGAGATCTAGAGTCGCAAGGAAAGGTAGTTGTCGGTTAATTTGCAAAGATACTGGTGTGGCATAGGAACACCAGTAGGACCATAGACTGGGTTAGGTGGATAGTTGTAAACAGTAGGTCCTCCTACATATGGTTGTTGCTGGCCAGGATAAGAAGGATTCGATGGTGCATGAGAAACATTGGCATAACCCGGTGGGTTCTAAACATTATAGGTCGGGTGATTTATTTTCCCGCGAGGAGGATAAACATTTTTCCCTTGAGAATGGTAATGAGTAGATCCCGGAGGCGGATACACATGAGGCCCATGAGGAGGATAATACTGTGGTCCCGGAGAACTCCAGGTGGTGTTTGGGATGCCACCCAGATAAGATTGCCCGTAAGATGTTCCGGAAGGGACAGGATTGGATACTCCTCCTAGTGGGTTATTATACAAGTGCCCCCCAATGTGGGGTTGGGTAAAAATGCCTCCTAAATATACTCCCCAGGATTGTGAAGGGTTTCCAACAAATGAGGGTTGCCCCCTTTCCAGTGGTGGATTTACGACCGGGGTGTGACTGGAAAATGGAGGTTGCCCTCCAGGAGGAGCATGAAAAGTGGGTTGTCCCCCAAGAGGGGTAGGCCCTCCATGGAAAGGTATTCCTCCAAGAGGGAAATGCTTTTTGGCTGGTGTTTTCCCTCTAGCCGATTGTGTTTGGCCAACAGGGGTCTGCGTTCTCGGGTGAGAAGATGTCCCAGCAGGATCATGCGGAACATGTGGAGCTGTAGAGTAAAATCTTGTAGAAACGGGGGTAGAGATTGAAGTGCTTTGGGGATGAGTATAGGTCATGAGTCCAACATCATGATTGACTTGTGCTGGTGTAGCAGTAGAGTGAATAATCTAATCGACTGGGTGATTCTTGGTTTGACCGGAAGGTCATGTTTCACTAGGAGGGTCACAAGGTTGAAAGGGTTGTCGAAAGGATTCGAAATGTTCATAAAGATTGCATCTCGATGAAGTCCTCCATACAAAACGAGCAGGTGTGGGATTTGTTTCGACTGTGGTGCTAGGATGAACAAGAGTCATATACTCGTCACCAAAGATTGGTTATGTGGATCCTATATATGTTTCGGTAAATATCCTCTCTGGTAATCGTGGGATCTCTTCATTTATGACGTTCCCAAGGGAGTCTAAATGAACCAAAAGTGGTTCGAGAGGGGTTACTGACATAGATGTAGTGGTATTTTCAACCGTGACGAAAGCACCTTCTGGGTTATCTAACAGAGGAGTAATAGAACTTCCAGCGTCAGATTGATTTTCTACCTCTCTACGGTAGTTGTCTTCTGGAGGGTTAGGAGGTAAGGGTTGATATCCTTTTGGAGGCAGCCCTTTCATCCTACGTGATCGGTGAAGACCTTTATCGTCTGCAGGTTCAATTGTGGAGAAAAATAGAACACACTAAAAATCTAGGGCCAACTAACAAAAAGAAACAACATGCGCTAATAAAATCTAGGAATCAACCAAGTAGACAAAACTTCTCTCGATGATCGTACTAGTTGGTGATGAAATCCAATGTCGCATGATCAAGTCAAGAAGGGGCTAGGATATGGTGGAACAATTACAATGGTGACCTGCTTAATGGTCTTTCACTTTAGTGCAAGATTCCACGCAATAATTGTGGATTTACCCTCCAAGGAGCCCGAGTGAGTTTGACCAATGTCTGTTCCAGGTATAGTGAGACTTCCCTTCACCGTCACCTTGTGTAAGTACCTAAAGATTATGGAAACTAAAGACACCAATTCGCAATGAGTCCCTGGGCAGGTATAGTCGACAGTCCAATCTAAAACGTATGGGCAGGATAACAAGTCCAAAATCAACCCAAGATTCTCCCACACATAATCGTGGGTATACCTCCAATCGACCCCCAATATATGATCTGACCACTACAAACAGTTGAACCACGGAGGGATAATCTCCATAATTCGCCCGAATGCGACCTCGTGCGTAACCCCTGTGTGAGAGGGGGATCCCAGAAAACCAATACGACAATTGGATTTGACTCTCCCTAGCTCAAGATGCTAATGTTTGTTTTGAAAAACTTTGGAGAGTTGTACTCACAGCCTAATCCAAAGTGATAACCCTAGTCTACTGTTGGTAGAAGATCCTAAAAACAAAAATGTTCTAGATCATTTTTAATTAGCATTCGTTTTAGAGTTGTTATTTACTCAAAGGGTATATGAAAGTGAAATTGATGGAATGATGACTCAAATTCCCAAAAAATGCATGAAATATGATAAGCAATCATTTCTTTTCAATGAACACCTATTTAAGGGAAAGAGAAAGAGTCATTTTCACTATCAAACACTAATATGAAATGTCTTCAATCAATCGGTTCTCAATCGAATCCAATGCAATGCTAAAACATTTTCAAAAATGCCTTCTAATATGCAAACCAATCACTAATATGTATCTTTATCGTTTGGATGTGAATGATGATTAATTCAATGCAAAAAACTTCTCCTACCAACTACCCTTTCAGATCAAGGAGATTCAGACAAGTATGATCAGATTTCACACAAACAACACACCCTCTTGTTATCAAACAAGAGAAAGAAAACCAAAAACGTAAAAGGAAGGAGAAAGAGATTGGACAAGATGACCTTAAAGAACCAAAATGAGAATATTCACAGAGTTCTGATGTCCTTCACCAGAGTTTCTGCTTAGTCAGACAAGAGAGAAAAACGCAGTGGATTGATTCCAAGTTCTCAACAGGAGAAAAAACTCAAAATAAGGGAGAAGGTCACAAAAAATGAATAGCAAAGTGCCTAATTCTCATAAAGTAGAGGGTCAAATGTCATTAGGAAGATGTAACGAAGCATCAAGAAGCTGGACAGGGGAAAAAAACAGAGACTGAGTTGCAGAAAACATAATTCTGGAAGGTATTTTTTCCAAGGAGAGGCTAGAGATCTAGTGTAAGGGCCACCAGAGAATTATAAAGCTCTGTTTAATGCCTCTATGGAGTTTTGGAACTAGGCTAACATGGGCACAGGGGCGCCATTCTCAAAAACTCAGAAAAATGTAAAAAAAAACCATAAACTCAGTCAATTTTTTGTCAATCAAGATGCATGTGATGGATTGAGGATTGAATCAACAAGTGCAATCATACATAGGGGCTGAACAAGGCCTATATAAAACAAATGGTAATACAAGGTCTATGAGGAAAAACCAAAACCAAAAGTTTCGATTCGATTCCCCAGCAGAGTCACTAGTTTCTGTTGAAGGAAAATCTCCCTGCGGAGAGGTAGATCTCCTCTTGAGAGCTAGAATCTTAACTCTTAAGAAAGAAGATGCTTATCATGGACATTGACTTCCTTTTAGGTCTATATAAACTAATGTTTGAGGAGGAAGGAGAAAAGAAGTACCTTTTATCGGTGTTTTGTCCCTGCACGGTCCGAGTTGACCTCCAATCTTTCGCTCCTCGATAAGCCCTGTAGAGAAACAAAAGTACAACCACTTCCTACTCTACTAATATTATCTTGAAATAGACCTATCTATTAAAGACAAGTTCATGTGAGACTAAGCAAAAACTAGAAAGAAACAGGCCAAGCATATTATATTGATGAGAACAATGACGAAAGAAACTTACAATCGTAGATGCAAATGCAGCAGCTTCGTTGAATCCTCTTTGTCTAACCCTTGCTCAAAAGACCCACGATCAGAATGATAGCAACTTCACCGATTATTCTCCTCCACGTCACTGTGTGTTTCCTATGAGATCATAGGTTTCATGCTTCTAATTCTTCCCCCTTTTCACCATAAGAAAGCCTGCTTATATAGGCTTGGAGAGACCCAACTACTTGAGATATCTTTGGAGTAAGTTGAGGATTTTCCTTCTTGAGTTAGGGATCTTCCCTAAGATCATGGTTGGACTAGGGATTCAAATCCAATTGCCTTCCAAGATTGAAAAGATATTTCCCCCATTCTTCTCAACAAACCAACTGTTGCCCATAATAGGTAGCACTCCCTTAAAAAGGCTATCAAAGTGTTATAACGCTCCCCAGTAAGGTTTAGGGGGTGCCAACACTCCCACCAGCAGTAGCGCTCCTCCAAAAGGGCAGAGGGAGTTTTATAACGCTCCCATATAGCTCTTAGGGGTGTGCCATCACTCCTGAGAGAGGTATAGGGGAGCGCTCTCCTCTAAAAACCCAAATTCAATGGTTCTTTCAAATGGAAAGAGGTACATAACTCCAATTAACCATTCCTCTTCTTCCAAATCAAGTGTTTGTGGTGTTTCAAGTGTCTTTTTGATGTCGTTATAAGTATGACATAAGCATCATGGTAGTATGATTTTCTTGACACTTGCGACACTTGTGAGCAATATGTGACACTTGTAATGACGACACTTGCGACACTATCGAAGTGAGTAATTTTGATGTGTAACACTCAGAGCAATAAAATAAAACAAATGTGGAAATAAAATATAGAAGATACACAATACAATAGAGACACATATATACGTGGTTCACCCAGTGTGGGCTACGTCCACCAAAGAAAAATCCAAGTCCTTCCTTTATTATTGTTGTTCCTGAGTTTATGTTTTAAGGCTATAAAACTTACTGTCAAGGCATCCGTAAATGATTTAAAGAAATGATTTGGAAATAAGGAATCAAAGAAATATCATAGCAGATTTAGTTTCTCAATTGCCTCTGTCTTGCTTCCTGTTGTTCTTGGATGCTAATGTCTCGCTCAATAGAATCCCATGATCTTTCTAACTCAACCCGGTTAGTTGACGTTTGTAAAATGGTATTGAATAAACTTAAGGCAATACTAGTTTGATCCTGTAGGCCTGGTTCAACATTGGGTTGTCTTCTATTAGGGACAGTCATGGATGATAAAAGTTTAATAGTTTATCAATGGATTTTAATCGGTTTGTTACTTCAGATTTTCAGAGATGAGATCAAGGAAAACAATTTTAAAATATAAAACAATAATGTAAACACATTCAAGGCCATTTCCTGATTTTGTAACAATTTCAAAAATTATAAACAATAAATAAAAACTACATAGAAATATAAGGCTTTTATCAAGAAAGAATCTTATATTTCGATAGACGATAATGAAGGAAAAACGAGGTTTCTAACAGAGTTAAGTATTAAGGAACAAAAGTTTTACAGGTCTTAAAATTACTAAAGAAATTTCAGAGGAAAGACTATAAAGCATTTAACATCCAAACCAATCTGAAATAATAAACAACGATGTATATAGCTTCAAACTGATTTACTTGTTAGAGTAAACATTAAAGGAAAAATTCGACAAAGTATACTAAACAGGGAGAAGACACATAGTTACAAAGTTGTAGGATCCAAAATCTCGTTTGTGATTAATATTCCAATGTATTTCAAAACTGATATTACAAAAATGGCTCTCTCCAAAATTTCTGAAGCCCTTTCTCAGCCTTTTGAAACTACATTTATACATTTCATCAAAGCTTCTTGTTGGTGACTAACCAAGTTCCTAAAATTTCGGTTGCATAAAAATAATTTCAACCGTTTACAATTTCTTTCAAAATTCTAATAATAAAAACATTTAAAAAAGTTTTAAGTTTGCGTTGACGAACTTCCTTTCTCTGCTTCAACGCACTTAACACATTTTCCCAAAAAATTTACTAAGATCCTGGGAGCCTCGGGTATCTCATTTGCTTCAAATGAGAAAAATCTTCTCTGTAATTCAGGCAACCGACTTTCTATCATTCTTTCTATGAATTTAACAGTTTTCAACCTTAAACTTGAAGACACCATCCACTTCTTGATCTCTGTGATGTTGATCAATTTGATGTTTGAAATTTCTGTTTTCTTTTCTTCCAACTCTTCTCTAAACTTCAGTTGGTGCTTGGAAATATTGACTTCACCTAACAATCCATAACAACCATCTGTTCTGATATTTAATGAACCTTTTTCAAAGAGATCGAAGATTTCTTGGCAATCTTTATTAACTTCCCTTGTGATTCGTTTATATTCGTCCAACTTTGTTTCCCATACTTTAATCATTATATCCCCTTTAACCTGTTTATAAATAGACAATTTCTGAATCTTTTCAACTTCTTCCTTTGATGAGGAAGCCACTGCTTTCTGAAAATTTGTCCTAGCTGCTTTTGCCTCCCTTTCTTTCTGGAACACATTCTCCAAAGATTTATTTGATTCCTAAAAATAATTATGGATTACTTCCAGATTTGAGAGAACCTTCTGTTGTTCCTCCTCTATTCTTACATATATCTCTGATGCCTGTGTCCTGAAATTTTCAATTTAAACTACCTGGTTAGCAATAGAAATAATCTTGTCGTGCAAATTTTTAGTTTCTTCTCCCAGCTTTCGAACCTGTTCTTGAGTGCCCTGTATTAAGTGTTTTGCCTCATCCAAGTCTTTATTCAATTTTTGGATTTCTTGCATATCTTTAGGTCTAGCTTGTTCTAGACCCTTCTGTATTCCCCAACCAATATTTCTTTCATTTTCCTTCGGTGCTTTTTTAGGTGCCATAGCTCTACGTTTGACTTGATACCCTATCACAGAAAGTGGATGAATAAGCTCAGCTTTAAAATGAAAATAAAGATGTTTCGAACGTTTCATTTGAATATATCATAAAAATAATGAGATTTGTACATCTGTCACGAAATTAAAGCTCTTAATGCGGAAGATATTTTTGGAGATATGCATTTAATATCCGTACTTAAGCTTTCTCAGCACTTTCAAATAAAAAGAGAAACTTACTTAATCGGACAAGGACGCATTAATGAACACTCAAAGAAAGATTTAACTTAAAACCTGTTTTAGAAAGAGGGTTTATTTGTGTTAATTATGGATTAAATCCGAAAACATGACTTTTCGGGGTTTCGACAATCTTGACGTCGAAGGGTATGTCATCGGAAAAGCCCGATCGCCGAAATTGTGAAATCGTGAAACAATGATGTTTTAATTAAAATTTAAAATTTTTTAGCATGTTAATTAATCGAGATTCGACCCTTTCCGGATTTCATTAATCGGAACTCTGGAAATTGGGATTTTGGGAAATCTGATGACATGAGACATGCTCTCATGGAATCATGAATCCCGAAATCGCGATGGCCTGTTTATTTTAAACATGACTTAACTTATCTTAATTAACTAAGTAATCAAGATTATGGCCAAAACAAAATTAGTTTAGTTTTAACGTGAATTATGAATCAGGATTTTTGAAATCGGGATTTCGGGAAACATGATGACAAGAGATGCATTTCTTCCTGAACCACGAATCCCGAAATCGCGATATAATTATTTAACCCTTAATCATTCTTAGAAGAGATTAGATTAATTTGTGCTTTTAATTAGGATTTAATCATATTAGGAAATCAGGAATCGGGATTTCGTGATTCAATTACCATCGAAACTTTGTTTACAGAAAACCTCGAATCTCGATTTCTTTCACGTTTAAGTTAAAATCACAAATTTGAAAAATTACAACTTCATTTTAAATAATTTTTTGAAAGGACGTTGGAAAAAGTATATTTTTGTAAATTTTTTCCGTTCGTTGTCCAAAATTAAATGAACAAAAAAGGCATCGCGAATTTTAGAGATGATGAAATTCTTGTTTTAGGAAAGCCGAAACCTTAAAAACACAAAAAATAAAAATCTAGGCCTTAAAGATAAAAAAATTTAAGATATGTTTCAACATAGGCTCCAACTGGGGACCTCGTCTCCTTGCGGGACGAGGAGAACATGTAGACTCAGTGCCTTCCTTGGGTAAATGGTGTCAAGGGTTTATCACTGATAAACTATTTAAAGGAGAGGAAAAAGAGATTCTATAAAACCTTAGAAAATCTTTTCAAACTTCTTATTCGCTTGAAACTCAGTTATAGTCTTCTTCAATATTCTCCTTCCCGTTCCAAATTTAAGTTAGTATTAAGATGATTAGAAAAATCTTAGGAAACTCAATAGATTATTGTAAATTTCAGCTTGCATCAATCGAAATAAAATTTATAATTTTTTAAAATGGGAAGCTCTATTTTGACTTAAGATGAATATCCGGTTTCAAAAAACTGATAACTAGAATAGAGTAATAGATAAGTATGACAACCTTACAGACACCTCAGATATTGCTTCACTGCCAGCGGGCCTGTTCAGTACCCCGGTGAAGTTATCTCTCCCTTTTTGTTGAATTTCCTTTCACCGCTTCGAGTGCTAATTTTATGCTCAGATATTGCTTCACTGCCAGCAGGCATGTTCAGTACCCCGGTGAAGTTATCTGTTTCTTTTATATTTAGACGAGGGAAATCATTTAAATGAATTTCCTTTCATCGTCTGTGGGACTAGATGGGGGCAATCGAATATGAATTTCCTTTCACCATCTATCTTATAGTTATCTTGTACATACGAAGCGGGGGTAATCAATGATATTTAAAATATCAGGGGTGGTTATCTGTGTAAAAATTTATAATAGAGGTTTGTCAATTTGTTTTGATCATTCTAGACCAAATTTTCTTAACTTTCAAAAACCTCTCAATCTGTAGAGAAAAAAGGGAAAGATTCTTTTCAGGGATTTCTTTTGAGCAAGCTTAAATCCTCAGACAAACTGTTAAGAAACTTAAAATAGTTAAAATCAACTCAAGCATAACCACTTTTAGTCAGAGAATAAGAACTATGAAAACTGACCTTACTGAATTTAATTGTTTATTGATTTTCCAGATTAATACATAATCTCTCCTACTCTGATAAGAAAGTCCGAAAATGTGAAAGATAGTATCAAGGGTATAAAAGGAGATTTTCAACAGTCTGTAAGCCAGAAAACCTAGGTTATGATTTCAAAAATAACTCCTTGGACTCTTCTTCTTATTTTATTTTTTTTTGTTTATTTATTTATTTTATTTTATTTTTATTTTTATTTTTTTTAGTATAAAAACTTAACTAATTCTTATTTTATTTTAATTTATTTACAAAATGAAAATGGATTTTCTAAAAATGAAAAACAAAACGGTATATACAATGAGATTTTATGTAAATTAATTACTCCATATAATGCTTTAAAAAAGGCCCATTAATAGGGGCATTCAAGATCTTACCATCCAAATTTTCAAGCAGAAATGAATTTTTTCCTTCAGAAGATGCTACCTTAAATGGTCCATACCAAATATGATCAAATTTACCATTTTTTCTTGAATCCTCTTTTCGAGCATCCCACCTCAAAACCAGATCCCCTGGGAGAAAATTCTTGTCCTTGGCTTTACGATCAAATAATATCTTCATGTCATCCTGGTACTTCTGCAACTTTTCATCCACTACATCCCTGTGTTGTTGAACTTCAATCAACTGGTTTATCCTTCTTGTGAGAGAATTTGGTTCTTCCTTCTCGTCTTGCCATAGTTTCATCACAGGAAGTGATAGATTTATGGGCAACACTACATCTATTCCATATACCATTTGAAAGGGAGAAGTACTGATAGAATTTTTTGTGCCTATCTGATTTTCCCATAGAGCATATTTTAAATGTAAGTGCCAAGATCTTTTATTTTCATTTAACACTTTTTTTATTATACTGATCAAGATCTTGTTAGAAGATTCTACTAGACCATTTCCCTACGGGTAGTAAGTTGTGGAATGTCCCAACACAATATTATATTTCTAGCAAAAACTGACCATTGCCATAGACTTAAAAGCTTGCGGATTGTCCGTGACTATCTTTCTAGGATAGCCAAACCTAGACAAGATATTTTCTTCTAAGAAGTCTATAACTACTGAATCAGTAGCCTTCCTTTTTGGGATGACTTCCACCCATTTGGTGAAATAGTTTGTAGCGGTCAGAATCCATCTATGTTGGGCACTTGAATGAGGATTTATCTCACCTATGAAGTCAAGTCCCCATTGCTGAAAAGGAGCTTATGTCTTAACTAGGACTAATGGAATCGCTGGTAGCTTATGTTTTCCTATAAAAAATTGGCAAGGGTTGCAAGCTCATACCTTAGCATTGACATCTGGGAAAATTTTAGGCCAGTAATAACCAGCCCTCAGGATTTTATATGTCGTAGCTCTCCAAGCATGGTGCCCTCCACAGAATCCTTCATGAAATTGACTTATAACTTCCTCTGTTTCTGATTCGACCAGATAGACTAAGAGGAAACCAAGAGGGTCTTTCTAGTATAATCGTTTCTCGAAAATACAGTATTTAACTGCATGCAACTTCAACGTTCTAGCTTTGGATGGAGACAAGTCAGCTGGACATTTCAAAGTTAATAAGTATGTTACTATGTCCTTGTACCAATTCGACGATGCAAATTTCTCTTCGATCCTGTTTTCGACTATTTGGTCATCAAGTTCATTCACGTCTATCCATCCTCCTTCCTCCTGAGAACTGTTTATCCCAAGAGCCTTGAAATTGGATTCAGCTAAAAGCTTAGCTAAACCTTGTCACTTTACCAATTTGGTCGATTTAACCTCCAAGTCGAATTCCTGAATTTTTGCAAGACATCTTCCCCTTTTACCATCACTGTCTGCTTGAACCGAGATATCTTTTACAACACTAGTGGGTACATATGCAATCACTTTAGAATGAAAAACATAAGTTCTGAAAGATTTCAATTATTTTACCATGGCATAAGCTTGCTTTTCCATTATATTATATTTAAGTTCAGCATCTCGAATACTTTTACTAAAGAAGGCTATCGGTTGCTCGAAACCTTCTTCGTTCTTCTGATGGAGTACAGCAGCAAGCGTGTGTTCAAAGGCAAATGAAAAAATGAGATAATCTGGGCTCGCTAGTACTGGTGCCTCACTTATGACCTTTTTAATATAAGCAAAGGATGCCTTAGCTTCTGCTGTCCATTTTACTTCACTGTTTTTTCTGAGCATATATGTAATCAATTTAACAATTTCAACGAAGTTAGGAATAAATCTTCTCAAGAAATTTATTTTTCCTAAAAATTATTGAATTTCTTTCACATTCCTAGGAATAGCTATTGTATCTATAGCCTCTACGCTTTTAGGATCAATCTTGATTCCATTTCGGGATACGATATGACCCAACAACTTGCCTTCTTGCATAGAGAAATGAGATTTTTTAGGATTTAAGGATAGACCAAACCTGTGGCATTTTTCAAATGTTTGTTTGAGATGAATCATATGGTCTTCATCCGATTTAGAAAAAATAGTAAGATCATCCAAATAGATGACTACAAACTTGTCTCGTTCACCGACGAAAGCAATATCCATTGCGCGTTGAAAAGTAGTTCCTGCATTCATTAGTCCAAACGACATTTTATCATACATAAATGTGCCCCAAGGAGTGGTAAATGCGGTTTTTTCTTTGTCAAGATCACTGACGGAAATCTGATTATAACCTGAAAATCCGTCAATCATGGACATTCTATTAGCCCCTACTACTTTTTCAAGAACATGTTCCATTTTAGGTAGAGGATAATTATCTTTGAGAGAAGATTTATTAAGATTCCTGAAATCAACACATAATCTGATTTCCTCATTTTTCTTTCTAACTGGAACCAGATTAGCTACCCAATCAAAATATCTTAGGGGAACAATTATCCTAGCATCCATAAGTTTTTTGACATCTCGTTCGATAACATGTAATAAAATGGGATTAAATTGTCAGAGTTTTTGTTTAAAAGGTTTGACACCTGGTTTGAGAGGTATTTTATGTTCAATTACAGAAGTGTCATATGTTTTCAGTTCTTCGTACGACCATGCGAAAACATCTTTATATTTTCTTAACAACTCTGTGTATTTATTCTTGTTTTCTGTTGATAAATATTTGGAAAGTTTAACCATTCGAGGTTTCTCTTCAGTTCCTATATTACAATCTTCAACCTCCTCTGGTTGGGGTTGTAGAGTAGTTTTAGAGGGGATATCATCTTTATTAAAAAGTCTTTCCAAAGGGATTAGACCCTTGGGGATTTGTTTGTTATTGAGAACAAGCATTCGGTGGTTTGCAATTTTATCATGAAATTCCTTACAATCCTCCCCTTTTTTGCATGATCCAAATAGGATCATTTTGATTTTCTTGATCGGTATGCGTTTCTGCAAATTCATCTAAAGATTCTAGAAACTTTCGAAGCTACTCATCGTCTTCAAAAACCTGCCAATGTTGAATGTTATTTGGTATTGAAGGGTGATGTCTCATTTGTATATGATATTTTAAATTAAAAGCAGTCGGAGGTGTAAAATTTGATGCAGCTTTCTCTAAAGCATCATCCTGTTGATTTTCGGATCTTGGGACAAAATGAAAATTCACAGTTGTGAAGAAGTTCTCTATTAAATCCCAGACACAATTCATGTAGGACCGTAATCTAGGATGCTTATCCTGATACTGTCGATTCACCTGTTTTATAATTAACTCTGTATCACCGAAGACTTCGAGTTTATTAAGTTTCATCCTTCTAGCAACTTCTAATCCTAGCACTAAAGCTTCATATTCGCATACATTGTTTGTACAATATACATTCCACTGGAGCCTATATGAAAAAGGAATAACAAATTGATCATCGGGATCCATAAGAAGTGCTCCTGCACCGGCTCCAATATAGGAGGAAGCACCATCAAAATACATTTTCCATACTCCAGTACTATATACATTTTTCTCTATTTCTTTTTTTTTCGATTTTTTCTTCTATACATTTATCATCTACATCCACTTCAAAATCGTCGTCTAAAGATAATATACAATTGCCTAAATCTTGGTCGGCAATATAAATTGGGTGATTTTTGGGGTTATTCGGGTCACCTACAGTAAATGCCAACCTAGTCTCCCTGTAAAGACGAGTTATTGGAAA